>JAQFVV010013213.1:0-87500 GCA_028023455.1 Epiperipatus broadwayi
TGGAATGCAGCAAGTACGTTCCATTACAATATATATATATATATATCATAGAAGAAAATATAACCGTTATAAATAATCATATAATAGTCATAGCATTTTATTTCTCAAGTGAAAGGAATGTATTTGAGATCCATGAGAAAGTTAATACAATGGCCTCTACATTTATTATAAAATTCAGCACAAGAAATATTATTAAGGCTCTGTACAAAATGGTAAGTATATACATCATATTCAAAACTTTTTTTTGATTGGTAAAAGTAAATTCAAAGAGTTCTGATAAAAGCAATATCAAAAAACCATTAAGTAAAATTGGCATTTTGGTCAGATTTAAATTTGAGGTTTTGTATTTCTTTAAATAACTGCAGTAAATAATTTAATTTGAAGAAAAAACAAGTAAATTGTTGTTTTGAATAGTAATTGATTTTTAATTTTTTTTTTTTATAAATGTATGCTAGCTTTATTTAATTAAAAAGAGAGAAATATGTAAACAGTTTTATTGAGATAAGGCAAATAAACAAACTAATTATAGAGTATGAACAACAAACAGTTTAGCAAAAGAATTAGTAAAAAGATCAAAACAAATTTAATCATGTCAATTATAGTTAAGAATCAGAGAATTCAGAGAATTGCAGAGTTACAAAAACAATTGAAGTGTTAGTACAAAAAAATAAATAGTGTGCGTTCCAGTTAGCCACCCTATGTTTTGAAAGGATTACATATCAAAACTATGCTCAGATAAAGGTTCACAAAAAATTTTGAATCAAATACCCATGCATATTTAAAAAGATAGATACCCAGCAACATCATGCTTCTGTAATGATTAAATAACCTTACATTTGAAATGAATCTATGAAGCTGCATCATTTAATACATCAACCTATTACTCATGCTGGAAAATTATCAACAACTTGCTGGTAAGTAACAAAGGAATCAAATATTGAATGCTAAAAAAATTTACAGAGGTGAATCAACTATGTTTATAGGACATTTGAATTTAAATGATACAGGTATATTTGCCTTAATAACATTCTCTATTCAAATATTTATATGAATAATATTTAATTACCTATAATTAGTTTAAAATTTCAGCATTTTTCTTGTTGCAAATTATGTTAAGCAGACTTATAATGAGATATTATTTTATATAGCATTATGTTTTAATACTGTAATAGTGATATTAGTGATCAAGCCAATGCACATGCGCTTTAAAGATAAATTATAAATGAATACTCTCACTTTTTTCCAGACACAAGATATAGTATTTTAGAAAAAATGGAATAAATCCACCCATTCTTTCAAGCCAAACATTTATGTATGGACAAATCTTAAGCATATGGAAATGCAAGCATGAAGGTGTTAATAAATCACTTTAAATTACATTTGTTATGTTTGAACATTGACAACACATGAATGTAAGTCTAATTCAAAAACATGTTTTTAAAAAAAGTTATTTTATTAATTATTTTTTAAAATTTTGTTTAGCTTTCATTCTGTTTACTATATAAAGCATTTCATGACTATACAGTCTCCAAAAAAATATTTTAAAGAAATTTTGAAACATAACTGCTTTATCTCATTAAACAAAAAAGAATCGTCAAAAATGAAAAGAATATTAAGAATCCTTTGATATTGTTTTTCACATTGAGAATTAGTCAATATGACATATAACAATTTTTAATATCATTACTGAAATAAACAATCACTTATTATAAACTATTAAGTATCTCTAATAATTATTAGTGTGTCTGATAACTCATTAGATAGGATGAATGCTTGTTTTATTACTAATTTAATAAAGTGTATAATCTATCTTTGTTTCTGATTCTTTATTTAGTTTGATCATATAAATGGGTATAGATGAAAAAGTATATTAAGCCATCTATTGGTATGATGGTTTCTTAATCTTAATCAAGGGGTGGTCGATATTACCTTATATCTCTAATTGATGGCATGGCACCTTTATATTATTGTATGACTAAAAATATCAGAGGCATATAATGGAAATCAATTACATACTATAGAAATATACATATTTTCCATTTAATCACAGAAATCTAGCTGTGTAATTAATGAATTTTTCTCTTTGATTTTATTCAGATTGTTAAAATCAACATTCTTATTAACAATTTGCATATTTATTCATCATCACAACAATTAATACTAAAACTGTCAGTTAAATGCAATTATATATTGTTTTCGGTACATGAGTACTAAAGCTGCAATGTAGGGGAGATAGGAGGCCTTTTGACACCCACAATAAATGTGTAATGTCATGATGATGTCAAATTGAAAGAAAATAATCCCTGTGAGTATATGTGAAATTGTGTTTTTTTTTTAATCAAAACAAGATTTTTTTTTTCAACGTCATCTTTTTTTTTTTTGTAATACTTTGACATTTTCAGTTATTTTTTGTATTTTTTTTTCATTGCATATTCAAAAATGATGAATATTTGGAAATTATCAACTATTGTAATGGATGCAATGCCATCAGTGAAAATCTGTCTGAATGATATAATATGAGTTTGTATGAGAAGAAATGGCATTGTAATGCCTAATGTTGCAACACTAAAATTGGCATTCACAATGGGAGGAGGATATTTGGTGGCTTATGTAGGGAAACAGACAAGTTAATAAAAGTGTAATAATTAATATGTATTTTTTTGTAGTTTTTGGTTTAATTTCTTTATAACAAATAAAAGATGTTTATTAGCAGTTTTATGGAAATCCCAGCATACTTTGAAATCACGTGGTTTTATTTTCAGAGTGAAAATTTTTATTGCAGATCTCCATTTTCTGTGTTAATAGTAAATATAAAAAGTTTGTTTTTAACATGTAAATTCATGTTATGTATTACATGGTAAGTGTTGTAGGAATATAGTTAATGTATTTTTATCGAAATTACTTAAAAATCCAGATCATTTACTGTTTGGTGTATATTTAAATTACCTATTTTTTTTATTATTAATGGCATCATTATTGTAATATCGCATTTTATTTTTTATTTTAAATGTCATTCTTAAAAGTTATTAGTTTTCTAAAGTTGTTAGTTTTTAAAAGTTGTTCCAAATTACTTAAAAATCAAAATCATTTACTGTTTGGTGTATATTTAAACTAACTATTTTTTGATTAATGGCATTATTGTAATATCACATTTTATTATTTTATTTTAAATGTCATTCTTAAAAGTTGTTAATTTTTTTAAGTTGTTAGTTTTTAAAAGTTGTTTGTTAATGTTGAAAGTTATACAAGTCGCATTTATTTTTAATGTCTTTTAAAAGTTTTTTGTTAATTTTAAAAGTTTTACTATTTTTTTACTTTTACTTATTTTTAGTCCTGCAAAACAGAGCATGTATTAGATCTACTGTACCTGTTGACATTTGTATCAACCTCCTGATAACTTTGTAATTCTTACCAAAATACCATGTACAAGATCTGTGTACACATTTTTTTTTGCTGGAGAAAGTCATGCACAAGATCTATGTACACTTTATTTTGGTCAGATCACAAGATTACAAAGTTATCAGTGGATTGATATGAATGTGAACAGGTGCAGTAGATCTAATACATGCTCTGTGTTGCAGCTTTAATATTCAAGTATATTGTTTTCTTCCAAACAGCAAATCTATTCAGATACAAGCAAAATAGAGCATGAATCTATAGCTGTTTGATTATTTGATCATTATCTGCATCATCATCAGTAAATGTTGTGTATATTTTTATTACTAACCAATTTTTTTCTGTGAATAATCTATTCTCAACATACTCCATTTGTCACAATATATTTATATAAGCAATTACATTTCCATTCTCTGCAATTCTAAATATTAATGTGAAAAAATATACTTGCTGAAATGTTGACCAAGAATATAACATGAAACTATTAAAAGCATACTCGCTGCAATAAACATTATTACATTTTATACTTAAACTCTGCAGGAATATTTTTTCACATTATAAAAGCAATTAATTGATAGTATAAATTAAAGCGATATTAAATATTCAAAACATAACTTTTCTATATATTATCACATTATTACCCATCTCAACAAAACTTATTTTGGATCAATAATTATTCTTATCAACTGTCTTTGGAGCAATATCAATAATTCAACAACATTATTTTTATTTAAATATCACTAATATGAACATATTTGACATTAAAATTTAAACTTAAAAATTAGTAATATTATGTAAAAAATCTATTTACAATGGTTCATTAGCATTTAATGTAAAACTATATAATAATATTCTTTTGTTTTCACAATGAATTTTATACACTTATTACTAATTAAATCTATTTGGTGTTAAAGTTTGAATCTACATATAAGTAGTATTATTTAACCTTTAGTTTGTAAAAATCCCTATTGGTCTAGTGAATTAAAGTTCTAATAAAGCCTATTTACAGTGTGAAGTTTTCCTTATAAAAAAAATGGTGTTATGCAGCTCTGCCTTGTATGTTAGTGAGTCATATATGCTAAAAACTTGTTAAAACCTTAACATAATAGATCATATTAGTAGTATTGAAATAAAAATAACATTTTTAGTATAGATTAATGGGTGCTTCAAAGACATTTGATAAGGGTAATTTTGGACCAAAACATGGATCCTGCAAAAATGGATCATTTTTGATAAAATGGCAATGTATAGAATAATATAAAAAATATTGTGGATAGAGCATTAAAAATCTAATATTACTTCATATACATATAACAGTCTTAAAATAATCCACTATGGGACAAAGACCTCTCAGCATTTCAATATAGAAAAACAGTAAAAGGGAAGACAATAGTCATCAAACCTAACAAATAGTAGATATAAAGGTTTCACAGATTTTCTTTCCTGGTTTCCTCTATAATTTAAAGTATTTATTACCAAATAATAATTGGATGATGTACGGTATTAATTTTCAGCTCAAATCAATGGCAAAATGGTTTGTTCACTACACCTTAAAAGCTCCTTAAAAAGTGAAATAATATATGTGTTACAATATTATCTTTTAAGCCAATAAACATCACATGATCACCATTTCTTAAGCTTGCTTATAACTGTTATTAAAAAGGCAAAACTCACTATAAATATTGCCACACACAGCAAGCATCATAATCCAATCCTTCCTAATAGGATAGTGGTGGCTAGGTATTGAACTGAGTTCAGACCTATATGACTATATAAGCTGATGAGCTTGGATTGAAAATATTAAGGTGTTTTCAATTTAAGACTCATAGTTTTGCAGTTAAATGGAGATAAAAGGTGGCTGCTAGAAGGTTGCATTATATCCTAAGATCTAGGTGCAGAACTCTAAGATTCAAAGCTCCTCACTGACGAAGGCCACAAGTCAGAAACTAGTCTGGGGATATTGGATAAGTAGACATTAGATGGGGATTTTATGCACAAGCCTTCTGGCATCCATTGATTACGTTTAGCTTGCTGTGTGTGGCAATATGTATAGTGAGTTTTGCCTGTTTTAATGTTATCTTTTGTTTAATAACATTATTTTTCATTTAAAAATTAAATAAAGATTCAATAGTAATATTATTTATAATAAACCCAATAAAACTTTACTAATAAAAAAATTTCAAAATAATAATCAGGCAAAGAATTTTATTTAATTAATGCAAAATCTATTCAGTAAATTCAATTAGTTGTGAAAACAAAAAAAATATTGGGGGAGGAGGCTAAGTGTTGCAGTATGAACAATTGTCTTTAAAAAAAATATCATTAATTATATTGTTTTGCTAAAAGTTAAAAAAAGTGTCAATTATTTTAATAATATATTTAAGCAAACTTTAGCAAGTACAAAGAATTGGAAAGCAAGTGGAAATAATTTTATCTTGAGGTATGGTCTTCAACCAGCGGTCCGTAGAAGTTTTTTGCTGGTCCGCGATAGACTGGCAAGAAAGTTTTAATAACAAAATAATAAGATTTTAAACTTTTAATTAATATAAACAATTTTTATTTATTTTTTTCATCGCACTTTTACCTGATTAAAAAAAAAGAAACAGAACAAAATCTAATCAGTCATACATAAATTAATTTGTTTTCCTAGTTATCACAGATGTTTACGGGGGGGGGGGGATAGAATTAAATTTTTTATTACTTTTCTAAAAAAATTCAAAATTAAAAAAAAAAAGTTTTTTATTATACAAACTCCATATATATATAACTTCATCTAAGGCTAAGCTGTTTACATCTTTAAAAAAATTTATCTATAGACTTCTGCTGGTCCATGAAACCTTATCCTTATTTTTGCTGGTCCGCGAAACCTTATCCTTATTTTTACCGGTCCGCAGGTGTGAAAAGGTTGAAGACCACTGATCTAAGTTATTCAATTCGTTAAATAAATTTATCATGTTAGCATATACTTTTTCTGTTAAATGTTAAAACTCCAATTTCAAAACTGTACATATCTTCAAACAGAAAATAAAACTGCTATATTATAAAAAAAATAAGAGAATTTAGTATAATTTTCAATAGCGAAATTCATTCAAATAAATATACTATTTTTAAAACGTTTTGGATTACTAAATTTAATGTATAGACACCTTATATTGTTATTAATTGCCAATTTTTTTGGAAGTCTAAGATAAAGAAAACTGTTAACTGCAATCTTTTTTTATATATTTTTTCACTAGATCGTTTCAAATTGTGAGAATTTTTGAAAGCCTTTGAAGACCATAGTAAGTACAAATAAACTGAAATACATATATATAAATATATTTTTAAAATTTAATCATTTATGTATGTGTATGTATAATATAGTATGTAAATGACTGTTTGTATGCGATCATTTTATTATGAGAGATGTGATGGATTTTGCAGCCTCTAAGATGCATGATATTTGTTAAAAGAGATTCACTGAGTATTATTAATTTACCCTTTTCTTTTTTAAAAAACAATAAAATAATGCTATGGCACAGGATCATTGGAACAATATTTGACATACATGACTAAGACAAAGATAGACACAGAATGAAATTGCATTTGTGTTGCATAGTAAATAAAATCCTTAAGGGAAATGTTTCAGTACATTTCAATTTTAATCAAATGCGACATACTTAATTAAATGTATTCTTAATTGTCAATAAAGATAATTGTCTCTGTCTATTTGTCCATATATCTAAACTATCTGTATGTCTATCTACTAAATATAAGGTGAATGATAAATAAGAAAAAAAGATGAAACTTAAATAACTGTATTAATATTAAAGAAACTTTTTTGTTAAGCTTGTCAGTTAATTTCTATTGTGGATAGTTCTATGTTGTGTATTTCAATATACAAGTAAAATATGGTTTTAATTTTTCAATTATTTGTAAAACAAGAAAATATAGAAAGAAAAAAAAGAAAAACATCATCTACAAATGTATTAAGCAATACTTATTAACAATTTATGTAAATGTATAATTACAATTACATTAGAATAAACGGGAGTTAGATTTAAGATTCATTACATTTAAGAGAGCACATTAATATGTACAGTATTAAAATTAATTTTATAATTTTATTTTAAAAAATAAATAATGAATTCTATTAGAAAACATTCTGTTGTCTTTTCCTCTGGATTAGTGAATATAGTTTAATCTTCATTAATAAAAACAATTTACCAAATTACAACTCTGGGTAGGCTCTTTTAAGATTTTTAACTTAAATCATATTCTCTTATAAAAAAAATATAACATTACTTGAAATTATTCAAACAGAAGTCACTCTCCAATAATGCGCTATTTCTTAAATATTATAAATTTCCATGCACTTTCCCACCAGTAAGAGTTTAAAAACTTAAGTGTATCACTTAAATTTAAAGTGTACATTCTATATACACCAACTCTTACAGACCATGCTTAAATCAGGGCATGAGTCTATTGTGTGCCTGATGCTATAATCAAATATTTAATTGTAAAAATATATTTTACTTGATAAACTTAACTAGTTCAAATAAGGAAAAATTCCCTTCACCTTCATTATTTATTAATATAATTCTCATTTTTTCCTTTACTATATACACCTGGGTCTCATGTTATGCAGATTTTTTTAATGCGATTTTGAAGTTATACAATTCATGTTTCTTCTTAATATATTTGTATGCGGTTTTCTTTTACGCAATAAAAATTATTAAATCAGAAGTTGAGCTCTGATAATGCGCTATTACTTTAAATATTATAAATTTCATGCGCTCACACATCATATTCAAAGTAATAACACATTATTGGAATTCTACTTTCATCTAATAATTTCAATATTTTCAGCGCTTTATAATAGTACTGTAATAGATTTTATGCAATAAAGAAATTCATAATTCACTTAAAATCAGGATTCCCATTTTAGATACACACATTAAATTTTACAAGATTATAATGTAAATCTGTTAAAATGTTATAGATGCCTATATTATGCATGATGTTGTTTTTGCATTTTAAATCACATTCTATTTTTGCTTTTTAAAAAAAGTGTATGTAATCAATTAATCATTTAGTGTCTGCAAGTTTATTTTTGAAACGCGAGTAACAGCGATGGACACAATTAAATGTGATAATTAAAATCTGATTTTTAATTGTAATTAAAAATTTAAAAATTATGTAATGTGATCTGAAATTAATGTGATGTGAAACAATGATATTTGATTTTAAAATGGAATTGAAAATTAAAAAATTAAAGGCAAAAATAAAAATGTAATTTTTAATTGTTAGTTTTAATTAAATTTTATCCAACAGTGATGAGTCAGTATCTTTTTATTATTGTAACTCTAAGTTACTTATTTTTATTTTAACCTTTTAGTTTACTCTAACGGAAAAAAAATACCCAAGAAAATGAATTCCTTTGGAAACAAAAATTTCAATTTTAGATTACTTAGAGAAATGGGAAGAATCAACAGCAATTGGAAAACATTTTAGTTTGGGTGAGTCCACTATGAGAGCAATTTACAAAAATAAAGTTGGTGCTAGTTGTATTTCCTCTTGTGCCAAATCTAATGTCTTACTCGTTCACAAACGAAACTGCATATTGTCAAATAATGATAATGATTAAAATACTGTACATGTATGAAAAAATATAAAATACTGTAAATTATGCATAAAATATATTGTTTTGAATAGAATTAAATACTGGAGTTAATAAAAAGTTTGTCTTGTATCAATTTTTTTCAAATTTGAAATTTTTTATTAGTCATATTTTATTTCCTTTTTTTTTTTATGCGAATTTTAACATAATTTTATATTGCTGCTTTACTTTTATGTGATTTTTAAAAATTACAGTATGTATCCCCCATAAAGTTAAGTCTATTTTTGTGTGATTTCTTTGTGTGCATTTTTTGAGAAACCTATCTACTATATAAAATGAGACCCAGGTGTATATATTTTTTCAGGCTCTATTATTGTGATATAAAAACAATATTAATCTATTAAAAAGAGAAAAATAAATATAAATGCACAATTTTAAGAAATAATCATTGATATTTATAATTCTTTAAGAAAATAATCATTGATATTTATAATCCTTTATTACTTTCAAAACGATTTTGCAAAAAAAAAAAAGCTTCATCAGAATAATTACTTTAACTAGTAGAATTTCATGGAGACATCAAGTCTGAAGTTTATTATAGGCTGTTAATAGAAGTTCAAAGTAAGGAGAAGATAGTTTCAGTGATCAAGATAATATTTGGCATAATACTGTACAGCCACAACAAGGATAATTATTTAGTTCTAATATTTCCATTCCTTCTCCATCAACATTCAACCAATAAACTTCATCCCTTTTGATTTCAAATCCAATTCTCAATTACCATAATTTTAAAAAACCTCAGATTTAAACTTAATATGTCATTACATTAGAGTTCTTGAAAATCACATGATTTTCTAATTTATTATACAATAATCTTTTTTCACATATCATAATATTTAAAAATATTCCAAAAAGACAACTAAAATATACATTAGTCTTTAGTAGAATAATACCTGATATAAATATGCACTACATTTTAAACTGCAGCTAAAAAAAGGCTAGTGATGAATATTCAAAATCATACTTATCTATATTTGTTTAGGAAAAAAATTAATAACATTTTGCAGTTTTCTTGAGTAACATTATTTTTTAAAACTTTTTTAAATATCAAATTGTCTTTTTATTTTCTTTACAAGACAATATTTTGATAATTGTATCATAATCCAAAATATATATTAAAAAAATCAAATTAATTTTTACAGTAAATGAAATGTTTTTAGCTGATGAAATATTTAAAAGGGGAGAGGGGGGGGGATTTGAAATGCAATACGAAATAGCTCCCTTCCCTTGCAAGAAAAGTCTCATTATACGTTAGGACTGAGTTTATTGACAGAGAATTATTAATAATAACCATTAATTATTTAGAGAGTAAACATAAAAATAAAACTCTCTAGTAATCGCTTTAATATAAGTAGATGTGAATAAATTGTAAATGAAAGAAAGTCTACAGAGATTGAGTAATATCTTAGGAGAGAATTCATTAGAAAGGAAAGTTTATGGCAGCTCAACAAAATTGGTATAAAGTTGCACTGCCTGGTTAATATGATACTTTATATCAATTAGTTTTAAAGCCTTCAGATGTTTAAAACATCTAATCTGATTTAGTTATATGAGCAATATTTTTTTTTTTTTTTGCTATGAAGTGTAATATTGTGTAAATGTTTTTTTTTTTTAAATAATGTTGTTTAAAGATAAATAGTATTATTATTATATATACCAAATATAATAAAACACACTTTTTTTAGCTTACATATAATCTTCATTTGTTAGGCAAAATTAATCTATCAGACATCTCTTCATTCCTAAACTATAGATATAAGCATTAGAAATCAATAATTTTCACTAAGGAAGGTTTATTAATAATATTACCCTGTTTGGTTTAGTACAGTGATAGAGGAAGAACATAAAGAAATTCTAGGAGCAATTTTTAACTGAGTAATATAATTAAAAAAATTCACTTAGATCAATTGAAGACACATATTAAATGCTTAACACATTAATAAAGTTTTTGAATGTGACATGGTTCTTCAAGCAGTTTACCATACAGATACCTTTTTTTTTAATACTTGATCACAATATTAACAAAATATTCCATAAAAATTTATAAGTCAACCTTTAATTAAACTGTGCATAACATAAAAAACATCAAATAGATCTATATTTTCTTGCTAATAGTCATCACCTTCTTCACTATAAATAAGCAACAGCTACTTTTTACTCCTATTAGGTTAATCAATATGATTTCAAACATTCTAAATCTTTGAATTAGGAATACTTATCAGCTTATGACCCAGTGCAGATTGTTCGCTACTGACTCCAAATAATCATTATAACCAAAAATTGTTCATGATTTTTATTTACTTAAAATAATCCATCCATAGTTATAAATATTGAAAATCACATTTTTTCCATATTTTTTTTTATTAATACAAATTATATACAGTATACATTATAAAACAATATATAATGCATTACCATAGTTATTATAAAGACCCACAACATTCAATTGATATTTTCCTTTCCCATCTTCAATGTGTGGGTGAAATGAAGGGTGTGTTATTCTTATTATTTAATAATGTACATTGTATATGATTCAAGTAAATAAACAAATTTTTATAACTAAAAGAAATAGAATTTTTTTAATTATAAAAAGCTTAACTCTGAATATAGTAGGGAAATGAGAAATATCAGTAAAATATTATAAATCTTTGATAATGACCATAGTATATGATTGAAATATGAGGAATTTTATTTTTATTATTTGCTAATGTATATTATTCAATTTAATAAATAAATTTATATAATGAAAAAAATGGAGTAAAGATTTTTCAATATATGACATGCAAATTGGAAATGGCCATACATTACTTTATTTAATATATATCATCTGTATATTTAAAAAAAGTATAAATTGCTTAGGTATATTTTAATAAATTTATTTAGTTATCTATTACATGAAAACTCACTCGTGAGATCAAGAGATAAAATCCGATTATTCATTATCCTCATTTTCATTTCATTAGCCAATAAGTGATTACAAAAAAAATTCTGCTGAACAGTTAGTTGCATTGCTGTCAGAACGAACTGGTCAGAATCATGAATATATTAACATAACTTTTTCCAATATTTTTTTTTAAATTTTACCAATAGTTTCAATTTTCTTTTTTTCTTCATTCTCAACAAATCCCTCTCGTCTAATCTTTTTTTTAAAAAAAATAAATAATAATAATTAGAAACACTATATTTTTGTATTATTAACTTACAAATAAGAAAATTACAACCGCGATTCTATATCTTGGAAAATTAAAAAAACGAAGTCATGTCAAATTTTTGATTTGACGATCAGCAAAATGATATATTAATCTCAATAATAGAATGTTTTTTACTTAATTAGTGAATATCAAAATCATTTTTTAATATTTAATATTAATATAGCTAACAACTGATTAATTTTATAATTACATAATTATTATATCTCTTTACAAAGGCAGCGGATATAGAAAAATTTAAACAGATGAAAAGATAAACAATTACATTTGGATTATTTTCTGTTTGAATGAAAATGAAAGCCTATTATAGAATGCTAAGTCTTTATACAGCACTTATATTTTATCTCTTCAATGATTGCAAAAAAAAAAAAAAATACTGAATTAAAAAAACAGCAAAAGAAGATTTAATTAAACAGAAATAATACTGCATTTGTTATCAAATATCATTGGAATTGTGCATTTCGTACAGTCATAGACTGTGGGGCTCAAGGTCTATGGATCACTTTTTCAGATTTGTCATTTATAATATTTAAACTTCTTATGAGCTCTCAAACAAAAGTTCACAGGCAATTAACATTTATTAAATAAAGTGTTTAAAATTAAGAATTGTCCTTTGCAATTTTAACAGTTAATTTTTTCTCTCTCTCTCTGTTTTCTTTATTTCTATATTTTAGTTTCATTGGTGTAAAACATTTTAGGACAAGCATCACAAAAAATAAAAATAAAATTATTTCACTGCTTGAAGTAATGGAATAATATATGTTTATGCCACACATGGTTTTGTGTGAATAACTAATTTGTAGATTAAACTGCTGAATAGTTAAGTAATATAAAACAATTTCTCTACATGGTTTAATAAGAAAACTAGTTTTTGAAAATTTGATAACAGAAATATGTACAATATTGTCTGACTGTTCATCCAATATTGAAAATATATTTCACGTTCAAATAAAATATGGTCACAAATTTTACATTGGTGCCATAAAAATAAATATGCTTAAATTAATTTACATATGCCATAATAATGAAAAGATTATAAAAAAATAGTTATTGACATATTGACTACCAAGAAAAATATGATTTGACATCTGAAAAAAAAATATCTGTAGAGCCCAAATAACATAACTTTCACACAAGCCAAACTATGAGATAATTGCTAATATTCACTCTAATTTGTTTGTAAATGAATAAATAAATAATACTATACATATTTATTAATTCTATCAAGTGTTTACAAGTAAATTAAAACTAACTTGTTTGTAAGTAAAGAAAACATTTTAAATGTATGTATACAGTGAAACCACAAACTATACAATATTTTGTTCCACCACCCCCCCTGCATCCAAAGAACATAGTGTATAATAGCTCACCTTTTGTTGATAAACATTGGTTAGAATAAAACATACATTGTTCATCAAATTGCAAGTAGATAGTACTTTTCAACATGCACATATATAAATCAAAGCTGTAGTATAAATGAAATTTTTTAAAAATAATAATATTATGGTTATCAAATGGAGAAGATATTTATTCTATTTTACTGAGTGTGTGTTCATTTATGTATGTAAGAATAAGAGGGGGAAAGCTAATTCCTATCACTCTGGGCAATATTCTTTTTTTTTTTCAATAATTTTTCTCTTATAGAAACAATAGACTCGTGTCTTTCTCTTTAATTATGTTAATGTTTTTAAATAAATTTTCTACAATTTTGTAAAACTATTACTCTGAGAAAACATTTTATTAAGTGAAATGTAGCACATCACATTCAGAAAGAATAATAAAGGAAAAATAAATTATGAGCTTCCAATATAAACCAAGAAATTTTATTAATATATGTAATTTTTACATGCTCAACTCAGAGAATGGAAAATGACTGCTGAATATTAAAATATGCGAATTTTAATGTTTTTTTTTTTTTTGGTTGGTTTATTTACATTTTTGTTTGTTTGTTTACATTTTATTTTGAATAGCATATAATTGAAGTTGCATAGTTAGATGCTGCCATATTCTACAGCTCGATTCTACAATGTGATGATTTCTTTTTTCATAAAAGAATACTTAAATAAATTATATATAGATATGCTAGTAAGAGAACTTGGAAGTAAAATATTTAAAACGATATAGGGTATATGAGCACAGACTTTCACATGACCCACCACTCTCCACTCTATTTCATAACACTGATACACCCGAACACATATATGTCAAAAAGATAAATAATCACCAATATACATATTTCATGATAAACCAGCAATCATCAGTTGGTCCAGATTATCATCTCTACACATATATGCTATAAGTGCTCAGATATATATTAAGATAGCCAATCCCAATACTTTAATGGACGGGCCTCAATCTACTCCACATTCCAACTCTTCAACCATCCATCCAATTGAAAATCTGATGATGAAATGTTCAAAGGCCATCCTTTGTATAAAAAAAATATGCATTGATCCATTTGTTTTGACAGAAGTGATTTTCTGTCATTCTTTCTTATCTTTCTCAGTGTAGCCATCATAATAAAAAAAATCAAATGCAAAACAATAATAATAAAATGAAGTAATATTAATAAATTGATAATGTTGAAAGCTGACTAGAAAGGAAGTAAATGAATACTCTGTTACTAAAAGTTTCAAAATACAATTTCAAAATAATAAATTATTTATTTATTTAAAAATAAGTATAATGATTTATTTACAAATAAATAGAAATGTAATTTATTGATAATAAATAACTAACATACATATTTTTGTTTAAATAATAGGAGAAAATCAAAATATTCAATCATTACATCATAAATAAAAACAAAAACAAAAGATAGTTTTTTTAATGGAAAGTTTATGTTTCATTTAAATAAAATAAGTAATAATCAAATATTTATTTCAACTTCATAAAAGACAGCTGAAGTTATGATTCATGAACTTTGTATTCCAGAGTCTATCATTCAACTATTACACTAAAAAAATGATAATAGTAAATAGTGCTATCACACTTATAATGTAAAGCTGTATAATTAATATCAATTAGTCAATTAAAATGGCTGAGTGCTTTCAATATTAATTATACAGCTTTAGTTATAACTGTGATAGCACTATTCAATATTATGATAATTTGGACAAGCGTAAAATCATAAATCTACAAGTTATTACTTTAAAAAAAAAAGGTTTTTTTTCTGTCAAGAACCATTTAGATATTTACAACATAAATCATGAGTCATACAAAATCATCAAATTAAAAATTAGCCTGTTACATTGGATCAAAAATTTAATTCATTTACTAATAATCATTAGAGATGGGCAACCTTTTTAATTGGCAGGCCAATTTCAACTTTTCTTTTTTAATTGAGGGCCATAATTTTTTTTGTGAATTAAAAATAAAATAGCATTATTATCACTAATGACTGCTCCACATTCAATGACAGTTTTTACAATTTGCTTTGTAACTATGGAATTCAGGAATTACTTTTTATGTTCTGGACAGATTAATTTTACAACAGCTAGGATGCAATCTTTTATAAACTTCCTTTTAGAAGATGGTTTCAATTTTTTTTAAAATAATGTAACTTGTTTTCATAGAATTTTCTGGTTTATTTTTACTTTTTATTAAACATGTCAGCTACTTGATAAAGTTCTTTTTCAAGTTTTTTATTTTAATATTTCTTTCTTCCCCAACAATCTTGTTGTAATCAGAATGTTTGCATAAATAATGCACCTTAATAATTTGTATTATTTATTAAGTGAAATACTTCCAGATATATCAGGCACATTGATTTACAATTTCTTTGTATAAAAAAAAAATATGCATTGATTCATTTGTTTTGACAGGAGTGATTTTCTGTCATTTTTTTTTATCTTTCTCAGTGTAGCCATCATAATAAAAAAAAAATCAAATGCAAAACAATAAAATGAAGTAATATTTGAGTTTTACTTTTATATATTTGTTCATCTGCAGAAATCACTATTAATGAGAACTAAAATGCACTCTGGGTTGTACATTAATTTTATAATCAGATAGATTACACAATATAGATAATTAGATATCGCACTTTTGGTAAAATGAACTAGGATTATTATAAAAGTTGGAGAGAGAAAAATATGTAGTTGAAAAAATAAATATTTTAGTCTACTTAACTCTTAATTCAATATTTCTACTGCGCCTATTTAAAATAAAAGTTTTAAACAATTTTATACTCTTTTCCAAAAATGTAAATTAATTTCCTTTAGGAGAATGAATATTTAAGTTTTGTTATATATTGATTTTACTTTTATATGTATTTGTATCATTTGTAAATATTTACTTTTATAATATATACCTGTTTTTTTTTTAATATTATATTAAAAATTCATTGGTGGAATCCAAAAAAAAAAGTCAATTATAAGTTTTTATATCAACTGACAAATTTAGTTGTTGCTCTATTTATTTCTGTATATCAATAAATATTTTTTTAATTAATAGCTCTATGTTTTGGCTTAGTTAACATGTTCATTTGCCATTATTTACTTATATAGATACAAATATATTAAAAATGATCATTAAAATTTGTTCCCACTATATTAACAAACAAATTCATCTTTAGTATAAATGGATATCTCATTATTGGCAGCCACTTGTATTAAACAATGAATTAAAATAACTACTTTATACCTAAAATGTATGTGAAAATTTCCACCCAAAATCACAATTTAAGATAGCTTGATTATCATAGATGGCAATGTTCTCATTGATTGTTATTTTTAATGCAATAAGTTGTGGCATTTTTTATGAACTACATCACACACTTTGTATATTTATGACATTTGTGTTATAATAATAATAAAAAAAAAACTTTTAGGTCATTAGGTGCATAATGACAATTATAAAAAATAATAAATTTATTTTTAGAATTCATTTTTACCTGTTTCAGACCATCAAATGACAACTTTTGCCTTTTCTTCTTCACTTTAGTCCTTTTCATTGAATGATTCAAATGTTTCCATATATTCACCTAAAATAACAATTGGATATAAACAAATTTACTTAATGTTTAATTATTATTTGATTAACTGTTGAAAGTGTTGTTACATTTGTTATTATACAACTCTTTAAAGTAATCCACATAAAAATAATAAAAATGATGTTTTTTTTTTTAAAAAAAAAAAAAATTACGTTACAATAGTATTTAAAAAACGATTAAATTCCCAGAAATTTAATGTTTTGCAAAACCTAATAAAAACAAAATAGACATATATATTTTTTTTACAAGTATTCTATAGGGTTTTTTTTTAACAAAAAAAATTATGTACAGAATTAGGTTATATGCTGTTTTTATTTTATTTTGTAAAAAACCTTTTGTAAAGACATCTGACTTTAAATTATAAATTTATCAATGTATTTAAAAATATATCTTTTGGAAAATGATTATAATATGACATTGAATAAAAAAAAGATAATTTAGCGCATTACAGACAAATATATGGAAGTTGAAGCAAATTAATACAGACTAATATTAAATCTTTAGTATAATATTTTCAGGTGCTTCCAATCTCTAGTATAATGAATATAGAAGTCAAACTTCCATATGATAATATATGTAAATTATAAAGATCAGTATAATGGTAACACAAACAGAATACGTAACCATTACATTTCTATCAATAGTTAATTATTACGTTAAATTAATCTCTTTACATATGCCAAAATATCAAAATCTAAATACTATAGTAGTATCTTTCAGTAATATATATATATAATAACAATAAAATATTAAATATAACAGTAATTAACTATTATGTACAGCCTCTCAATCTGCAGAAGTACTTTCAGTTAATTTGTTAAACTTCCTCAACTGCATTAAATTCAACAGTTAAATTCCGAAAATATAATGGAAGCAAATATCATTGATTCAAATCCCCATGAATCCAGAATTTTAATGTTAATAGATATTCATTTCATTTCTATTTACTAAAATAGTCTCCCCAATTTTTCTTTTTTTATGGTTTCTCTTTTCATGAAGAATCTTAACACTTTCAATATCAAACTTAAATGTATATTTACATATTCTATCATGATCAAAGAAAACTGAAACACTCATTAAATCATTATTACATTTACTTTTCACACATTTGTGTAACAATTCCTGCTTCTTTAATGTTCTTTCAATAATCCCATCTCAATTCATCTATATATGATAACATACAGCCCCCAAAAATTTGATACACATTACTTTTTTGCTTGACAGGTATGACATTTCTAGAATTATTTACTAATTTATTAACATTATTTGTAACACAAAATGAGCCATTAAACACATCCTTATATATATATTCTTAAAAAATTTCACTTGAGCATTTGAAATATATAAAATAGATATCCATTTTTATTATCAATCTTTAATTCATTATAAAATTTTTAAAATTGTCATAAAGTATTGTTAATTTGTTTAATCTTATAACCAACTTTAAGCAATTCCTTGGCAAATATCTCAGTATTTTTTAATTCAGCACACTGGTAACGATATAATATTTCATTACAGAATAAAAAAGATATAAAACTTGCCATCTTATGCATAATTGGTAGTTTTGATTTACAATTTATATATCCCCTTTTTTGCGATGGTTTGATTATTAATTTATAACTTAACATACTATTATTTTTTTGTAATAATTAAATTCAAATACTTAATACTTTTGTCCTGTTCCTTTTCAACAGTCCCCCATTTCAAGCCATTCAAATTATTTAAATTCTCTACAAGCAAATTTATAGTAT
The DNA here is from genome assembly GCA_028023455.1 of Epiperipatus broadwayi. Classification (NCBI taxonomy): domain Eukaryota; kingdom Metazoa; phylum Onychophora; class Udeonychophora; order Euonychophora; family Peripatidae; genus Epiperipatus; species Epiperipatus broadwayi. The sequence continues at coordinate 19,009 of JAQFVV010013213.1, forward strand.
TGGTATTTCCACAAACACATCATCCATCTATCTTTTGCAAATTTTAATATCTTTAAAAGCACCCATATCTAAAATACTACTCTCATATGTAGAACAAAACAAAATTGCAAACTTGTGCAACAACAGGCAGACCAACAGGCCATTCTTTAGACATTTTATAATATCCACCTTCAAAAGAAGCAGCAATGTTATCATCAAAAAATTTTAATGAATCAATAACAAATGTTATCACATATTTACAAACACCTTTACTTTTTAATGCATGTTCAATAATTTTTATGAAATCTATTCTATCAATAGAACCATACATTTCTGTTATATTTAATGAGGCCACAACATCACTCTCACTAATCACTATATTTTTAGGATTTGGGGGAAATACTATTCTTCATCTTTTGATTTTTTTAGAAACTGTCAGGAAAATAAAGAAGTTTTATTAAAAAAATTTTTTGTGTTAAAGTGTATATGGAAAAAGTTATTACAAGCAATATATATATATATATATATATATATATATATATATATATATATATATAAATTGTATATGGCACAATATATATGTATATATATATATATATATATACATATATATTGTGCCATTACAATTTAGTCATTAGCTAAATTTGTAGCAATGAGCATAAAAGAAAATGTAAAACAAAAATCATCATCACATTTTTATATATAAAGGAAGTTGTAGGGCATCCAAGTTTAAACCCTAAAGATCCAGTTCTAAAAGCTTAAGATAGAAAGAGAGTGGGGCAACAGTTATATTCTTTATTTGTCTGTGTGTTGATAATAAAAAACTCCAAAAGAGTTTTACACACAGTTAATTATTCAGTATTTAATTTTTTTTGTTAAAAAATAAAGTTATAATGCATATGTATAGGCAGTGTGTGTTATAAAAGCTATTTAGTTAGTCACTTTTAAATTACATGTATTAACTTTCTTCAAAACTAACCTACACTTGCTAATTTTAATATCTTATTCTATACTTCTATTTTGGCTTTTCTATAATTGTAATTTGGATTTAGAAGCTAAGGATTTAATTTTAAATATTAGGATTATAATTACTAAGCCAGCAATTAGATTATTTTAATGTCAGTTTATATATGATTTGAATGAGAAAGTGTGTGTGTATCACATAAATATATTCACATTTATTAAATATTGAAAGAAAAAGAAAAAAATCCGTTAAATTATTTTTTTTTACTCAACAATTTTGTATTATAAACGTTGTTTTTTTCTGTTAAAACTTAGAGACGACATGAGAAGTCTAATTTTAAAAGTGTCTCATCTTAAGATCAAAAGAAAGAAGTCAAATTTGAGATGTTACATAGGTGTAAAAAAGGGATTAAGACAATTTTTACTTCAAAACAGGATTAGTCTGAAAAATCAAGATAGTGTGATTTTTAAAAATATTTCCAGAGAAAGTCACACTATCACTCTAATTGGGTGAGTTGACTCAAAAATCGGACATAAAAGCAGTCTGGAAAATCAGTTAATATATTATTATGATAGAGACTTTTAAAAAATATTGAAGAGAAAAGACAAGCTTTCAACTCTACAAAATTCCCAATTTCAAGTCATTTTTTTTTAATATCAAGTTTTGAATGTTGAAAATATAAGGATGGTGGGCTAGGAAAATTAATATATGTCTCATCTGTTGACCAGACCATCCATCCAGTACATCATATAGGAAAGAAAAGATGTCTTGTCTGAAAAATAATATTCTACACCTTTCAACTGACAGAGAGAAATAAGATGTTTTTAAATAGAAAGAAAAAACATTCACCTGCATTGGAAGGAGATCAGGAAAAAGAGTAATCTACTGATAAATCTTAAATCATCAAGTCCAATTAATTGTTCCAGTAACTGAGTTTAAATCCAAGCAAAATTATAAATGTGAAAACAACTGCTATACTTCAACCACTAAAAGAATCATGCTTGACAGGAAGAGAAGAAAAGTTAATGTAATGATTTCCAAATTGTCCACTAAAGCAAATAACCTCAATAAAATCATCATCATCAAATAATTATACACCTCAAGAAAGGGATTGTTCCAAGGAAAAGCGGAAATGGTAGCTGCAAAATATAGACATTGAACAAGATAAATTTGAATTATTAGAAGTCGCTACAAAGAATAGAACTGGTAATATAAATTTTTCTTTATATATTTTCTTTATAATATCAGAGACTTAGTAAAATTTTAGCAACAGAGTGGTATATTTTGTTTTAAACAACCAAGATCAATTGAAACCCAGAATTTCTTAATAACGATAAACATAAGCTTCATATATGTACTAAAATTATGATTGTCTATTAACTTAAAGTTATGAAACATTATTAATATGTAACACATTTTTTTATTTATTTTGTTTTAATTAATATTTTTGTTATTATGGGGATAAAACACGCACATACATAATAATATAATACTTGTTGCATATATGTAATTGTGTGTGAATGTAAAACAATAGGCAATATTAGGAATATTAGAGTATTGTGTTTTAAGTTAAAGTATAGCATTTAGAGGGTAGAAGGGAGGGGGAGAAAATAATGTAAAACTTGTTTCTAAAACTTGCTCTTTTCAGTTTTACTAACATTTATTTTTGTCATCCTACTTTATATGTTAGATTTATAAGGGTATGTGTGCGAAAGAGACAAAAAAAGTGTTTATTTTTTTTTTTGAGACATTTTCTCGTGAAGTGAAAATCATGGTCAATGTGACATGCAATTTAAAATAAATTTACAGAAAAGGGGGAAGAATTTAAAATTAATGTTATGATTTTAAAACAATCGATTATGATTGTTGTTGTTATTGTTAATATAAATTTTCATGTATATCTAGAAATTTTTATGTATATGTTAGAAATGCAGTAATAAACATTAGTTTATTTTATTAAACGAGGCGTATATATTTCATTAAGAGTAGTCTTTATTAAGTGTGATCATTCATCACCAAGGTGAATATTAGCTATTTAAGTTACAATTAGATATACTAAAATTAAACAATAATTATGAATTTCTTTATAAAAATTAGGTTTATGATTAGGCTTAGTCCTAAAGCTGTGGTTAACCATTATCGTTATCATTATCATCATCGTTATCATCACGTTTTAATTAATGAGCTGTTTAAATGTTTAAAGGCCATAAATAAATATTGATTTCTTATTATTATTATAATAACCACCATTCCATCATCTATTTCATGCAAGGATGAGTGAATTGCCATCCTAAATTAATAATAATAATCTGAGCTAGTAAAACTTGTAAAGAAAAATATTGAAACGCATTTATTATGTTAAGATCTAAGAAATGATTTCTGTCTAATGAGTAATTTATATACTCCATTTTAGTTTAAAGATGTTTTATGTTACCTAGGTATTATTGCACACAGTGATATGGATCTAAAATCAAAATCTTCCATTTTTATTGGAAATAAAGTACCAAAAAGGGATTCAAACCTGGTACATGTGAAAAAGTTATAAATGTAACTTTGTCTAGGTCCAGCTAACTTAGTGGTGCCCTAATAGACCATATTCACTTGTTGTTCATGTAGATATGCACTTGATATCCAACCAAGAGATAAGAGTGAGTAAAATCTACAGTTGGATATATTGAGAGATATTTGATTGAGTTATCAGTGAACTCACTCACTTGATTTCCATATACCCGAGTTATAATAATAGTTTGTTCTGAATAATAACAATGCCTGCCTAACCAAGGTTTGAAATAAGCCAGACACCTTAAATGATTAGTCTCCAGGCATTAGTGTTTATAATTATTGATATTGTGATATCTTTGAGAAATCTAATTATAGAAGTAAGTTTAATTTATTCCTACTCATCATTTTAATATTTATTTATTATTATACTATCCAGGAGTATGTTTCATTTAATCCAACCTTATTTTAAATATTATGATCTTATACATTATAGACTACTCAGATATGGTAATATTTATATTTGAATCTTCTTTCTACCTTTATTTATGTTACAATGGATCTAAATGATATATCTTTGATCAGCTTAATTAGTTACAATATTTCATTAAATCCAATGACCCTTAATATGATTGATAACTCAGTCTGATCTTTTGTTTAATAGCCACTACTCAGGTTAAATAATTCTTTTCTTTTTGATATAAAATAATATCATTTCTACCTTTATTTAAGTTACAATTGAATCTATTTATTTTACAATGATATATCTTTGATCATCTATAATTTTGTTATAATGGACACCCAACTGGGGCTATGATGGGTCACCATATACTTGAAAAAGGGAGTCTATAGAATGATGGGAGATGTGTGGTTAAAAAGAGAGAAATTTTTTTAGTAAAATTATTTGGTAATTTTTTTTTTGTCTTACAAAATTGTCTTAGCCATATAGTCTTATTTTAGATTTGTGTGTGATGATGTTTAATATGATTTAATTTTCATTGATGACGATAAAATGGGTACAGCCATAAAACAGCTTAGTTTTTTTTTCTCAATTTTGAAAATAGATGTATATCACAACTTAAGACAGAGGTGAAATAAATAATAGAATTTTTTTTTTTGGGACCATTAAAATGATTTATTTCCAGATAGGATAGGCATAGTAATAGTGATGAATTATGGGATAGTAGTCTCATGTGTGTTTGGGGAGTTCATTTTGTAGAAAAGTCTATGATTTTGGAGGTTGGATTGGATATTTGATCATTGGAGTTTGGTTGGTTAGATTGCAGTTTTGATGATGAGTGGAGAGTTTTGTTATTGCCTTGAGAATGCTATTTATTCATGTGACCCATGAATGGTCAAACCCATTCACTGCTCCAACCCTATTTATGTTATCTTTATTTTATCATGAAGCAGTTAACAGCAGTCCTGCCATGATATCAGCCTATAAGTCTCCAAGAGAGAGAGCACGGCATAGTTTTCTAATCCAGTTTATATGTTATTCTTATTTTATCATGAAGCAGTTAATAGCAGTCCTGCCATGATATCAGACTATTAGTCTCCAAGACAGAGAGCAAGGCTTCATTTTCTATAGCCTATAATAAGCAGGGCATTCTTTGATACTTGCCACGTAAGACTCCAAGAGAGAAAGCAAGGCATAGTTTATCTATTTTAGCCCCTAAGACTTAATACTTCTTTTATTGCAACAGAGTTTGCATTATTCAATCAAGGGTTGTGGTAGTTAATAGTGATCGAATTGGGATGATCTTCTGAGTGCTCGAGATGCATTGTGTGATTATAGTGCTGTGACTGAATTTTTTTATTTATCTCAGGATTGTGAACTGCTAGTCGATCTGTGGACTGTCAATATCTGTCAGATCTCTAAGGGAATAGATGGATATATAATTTGGGCTATTACAGACAGACATGCACTATATAGATTATTGTTGAGTGATTCATCAAATAAGGATATTAAATAATTTTTTTGTATTTCGAATGCATGATAAGGTGAAAAGCAAAACAGCCAATCAGTCAGAAATAGTTGTCAGACAAGGAAAAGATGTGTGGGGTTTTGGTGGTCAGGGGAAGCACAGATGGGGTGTATATTGAATATATTGAAGATTTAATAAAATGAATAAGGGTGAAATGGAAATGATGGAAAGGATTAGGCAGATGTTTAAAAGTTTTGAACAAAAGATGGAGAAAAGTTATAAAAGTTTAGAACAAACTATAGAAAGTTTAGAAGACAGAGAGAAAACTATAGAAAGTTTAAAAGAAAAGGATAAGAGGAGTGAAGAGGGTTTAAAAGAAAAGATCAATAGCTCTGTTGAAAACAACAGCAAAATTCCTATAGCTTTGGAAAATAAAATAGAGAAACATGAGGAAAGTGTCTCAATTCCTGGAGATGATAATCTTTATAAAGAAGAGGATGGAGAGGTTGTAATTGGAGTAGAAGCTACCATAAAAGTAAAAGGGATAGTAACAAGTACTGAAGATTTTCAGATTCGAATAAAGAAGGAAGCACTATCAGGTATAAAATTGACCAAGTGGATGATTGATCATATGTATCGAAAATTACCAGATTATAAAGATCCCAAAAAAAGTAAGGAAAGTCTGGAACAAAAGCTATGTTATTCTGTGAAAAGATGGGTAGAAAGTCTAAGAGAGGATAGCAAAAATAGTACAGAAAGTATAATAGAAGGTAGTCAAAGATTATAAGATAATGCTGAAACCTCTTTAGAAGATAGAGCAGAAGAGATGGGTGAATATGTTAGAATTGTAAAACAGGAAGGTAGTCAGAGCTTACCAGTGGTAAAAGATAAGCTAGATAGCCAGACTACTGATAATAGGGAAAGGATTGAGAAATTAGATGAAAAAGTAGATAAATCAGCTAGTACACTGATAGAGAATAAGTCTCATGAAGTAGAAAGGCCGATAGTAGCCATAATGCCTAATCTCTCAGTAAAACGAATACAGGAGGTGATGACCAAAGAGCAGGTTAGGATAGATTATGAAGTGAAAAGAAGGAAAAGAGAGTTGGAGGAAAAACTTCATGCACCAGATAAGGTGATTGAGTTAAGAGAGGCAATAGGGATGAAACCAGATATTTTAGAAAGAGAGCAAAAGTTTCAAGTCTGTGGTTCTCAATCTAGTAACCAACCAGCATGTGTGGTTTCAAAAATCTGTCTTCTTAAATAGATTAGAGATACCTTATAAATGGTATAGATAATCCATCTGTCTGAAAAATTTAAATGTACATTGGGTATCATGCAGAGAATCAATTTCTCTGAAAAATTCAACTGCTCTGGAAAAGTCAAACATAAGTTATATCTGGTACAGAGAGGCAATCTCTCTGAAAAATGTAAATGTCCAGTGTGTATCAGACAGAGAATCAATCTCTCTAAAAATGTAGATGCTCTGAAAGAGTTAAAAGTAGATTATATCTGGTACAGAGAGTCAATCTCTTTGAAAAAGTTAAAAGAAAATTATATCTGGTATCAATCTCTCTGAAAAGTTTAAATGTCCATTATATATGGTACAGAGAATCGATGTCTCTAGAAAAGGTAGGTGTGCCTTATGTATGGTACAGAGAGTCAATCTTTCTAGAAAATTTAAAAATAAATTATATGTGGCATAGAGAGTCAATCTCTCCAGAAAATGTAAAAATGCATTATATATGGCACAGAGAATCAACCTCTCTGGAAGATTTAAGGATAAATTATATATGGTACAGAGAGTCAGTCTTTCTGAAAAACTTAAAGATACCTTATATGTGGTACAGAAAGTCAATCTCTGAAAAGTTTTAAAATAAAGTATGTATGGTATAGAGAGTTAATCTCTCTGAAAATTTTAAAGGCATATTATGTATGGTACCAATAGTCCATATTTCTAAATGCAGTCTGTAATAGGAGGTTAGATAAAATAAATCCTCCAGATATGTTTTATAAATATCCAGTAAAAATGAAAAATGAAAATATTAAGAATGGACTGAATAAACATTCGCAATTTTATGTAGACCACAGTATGCTGTACAAAAGGGAAAAGCCCAGAGTAAACCTCAAGAGCTGAATTATTTAGAGTGGTCCTGATATAATAATTTCATGTTAGAAACCCCCAAAGAAACCAATTTAAAAAGTTTCTGCATTTGTACGAAGGGCCATTCCAAATTACCAAGAAAATAGGAGAGAATGCTTTTATGCTTGCTACTCTTGATGGCAATAAGGGAACCTATAATGCTAGGAGTTTGATCCCTTATACTTCAGCAGAGTAGCTTGGCAAAGATCTCCAAATAAATTATGTTTAAGTTTTCTAATGAAAAATATGATATTTACCAGTAGTTAAATTTTTTTTTATATTATTATAGTTATTATTATTAGTGTTATTTTATTAGTTAGGATTTTCTTATTAGATATAGTTAAAGCAAAGGTGCTGATGGTTTTATTCGAAGGGAAGAAATGTTGTGCCATTACAATTTAGTCATTAGCTAAATTTGTAATAATGTGCATAAAAGAAAATGTACAACAAAAATCATCATCACATTTTTATATATAAAGGAAGCTGTAGGGCATCCAAGTTTAAACCCTACAAGATCCAGTTCTAAAAGCTTAAGATAGAAAAAGAGTGGGGCCACAGTTATATCCTTTATTTGTCTGTGTGTTGACAAAAACCTCAAAAAGAGTTTTACACACAGTTAATTATTCAGTATTGTTAAAAAATAAAGTTATAATGCATATGTATAGGCAGTGTGTGTTACAAAAGCTATTTAGCTAGTCACATTTAAATTACACATATTAACTTTCTTTAAAACTAATCTACACTTGCTAAATTTTAATATCTTATTCTATACTTCTATTTTTGCTTTTCTATAATTGTAATTTGGATTTAGAAGCTAAGGATTTAATTTTAAATATTAGGGTTATAATTACTAAGCCAGCAATTAGATTATTTTAATGTCAGTTTATATATGATTTGAATGAGAAAGTATGTGTGTATCACATAAATATATCCACATTTATTAAATATTGAAAGAAAAAAAAGAAAATCTGTTAAATTATTTTTTTTTACTCAACAATTTTGTATTATAAGGGTTGTTTTTTTCTGTTAAAACTTAGAGACGATGTGAGAAGTCTAATTTTAAAAGTGTCTCATCTTAAGATCAAAAGAAAGAAGCTCAAATTTGAGATGTTACATAGGTGTAAAAAAGGGATTAAGACAATTTTTACTTCAAAACAGGATTAGTCTGAAAAATCAAGATAGTGTGATTTTTAAAAATGTTTCCAGAGAAAGTCACACTATCACTCTAATTGGGTGAGTTGACTCAAAAATCGGATATAAAAGCAGTCTGGAAAATCAGTTAATATATTATTACGACAGAGACTTTTAAAAATATTGAAGAGAAAAGACAAGCTTTCAACTCTACAAAATTCCCAATTTCAAGTCATTTTTTTTAATACCAAGTTTGAATGTTAAAAATATAAGGATGGCGGGCTAGGAAAATTAATATATGTCTCGTCTGTTGACCAGACCATCCAGCCAGCACATCATATAGGAAAGAAAAGATGTCTTGTCTGAAAAACAATATTCTACACCTTTCAACTGACCGAAAGAAATAAGATGTTTTAAATAGAAAGAAAAAACATTCACCTGCATTGGAAGGCAATCAGGAAAAAAAGTAACCTACTGATAAATATTAAATCATCAAGTCCAATTAATTGTTCCAGTAACTGAGTTTAAATCCAAGCAAAATTATAAATGTGAAAACAACTGCTATACTTCAACCACTAAATCATCAAGTCCAATTAATTGTTCCAGTAACTGAGTTTAAATCCAAGCAAAATTATAAATGTGAAAACAACTGCTATACTTCAACCACTAAAAGAATGATGCTTGACAGGAAGAGAAGAAAAGTTAATGTAATGATTTCCAAATTGTCCACTAAAGCAAATAACCTCAATAAAATCATCATCATCAAATAATTATACACCTCAAGAAAGGGATTGTTCCAAGGAAAAATGAAAATGGTAGCTGCAAAATATAGACATTGAACAAGATAAATTTGAATTATTAGAAGTCGCTACAAAGAATAGAACTGGTAATATAAATTTTTTTTTATATATTTTCTTTATAATATCAGAGACTTAGTAAAATTTTAGCAACAGAGTGGTATATTTTGTTTAAAGAACTTTTAAAACAACCAAAAACAATTGAAACCCAGAATTTCTTAATAACGATAAACATAAGCTTCATATATGTACTAAAATTATGATTGTCTATTAACTTAAAGTTATGAAATGTTATTAATATGTAACACATTTTTTTATTATTATTTTGTTTTAATTAATATTTTTGTTATTATGGGGATAAAACACGCACATACATAGTAATATAATACTTGTTGCATATATGTAATTGTGTGTGAATGTAAAACAATAGGCAATATTAGGAATGTTAGAGTATTGTGTTTTAAGTTAAAGTATAGCATTCAGAGGGTAGAAGGGAGAGGGAGAAAATAATGTAAAACTTGTTTCTAAAACTTGCTCTTTCCAATTTTACTAACATTTATTTTTGTCATTCTACTTTATATGTTAGATTTATAAAGGTATGTGTGCAAAAGAGAGAAAAAAGAGTGTTTTTTTTTTTTTGAGACATTTTCTCCTGGAGTGAAAATCATGGTCAATGTGACATCCAATTTGAAATACATTTACGGGAAAGGGGGAAGAATTTAAAATTAATGTTATGATTTTAAAACAGTCGATTATGATTTTTGTTGTTATTGTTAATATAAATTTTCATGTATGTCTAGAAATTTTTATGTATATGTTAGAAATGCAGTAATAAACATTAGTTTATTTTATTAAACGAGGTGTATATATTTCATTAAGAGTAGTCTTTATTAAGTGTGATCATTCATCACCAAGGTGAATATTAGCTATTTAAGTTACAATTAGATATACTAAAATTAAACAATAATTATGAATTTCTTTATAAAAATTAGGTTTATGATTAAGCTTAGTCCTAAAGCTGTGGTTAAGCATTATCGTTATCATCACCATCATCGTCATCATCACGTTTTAATTAATGAGCTGTTTTAATGTTTAAAGGCCATAAATAAATATTGATTTCTTATTATTGTTATAATAACTACCATTCCATCATATATTTCATGCAAGGATGAGTGAATTGACATCCTAAATTAATAATAATAATCTGAGCTAGTAAAACTTGTAAAGAAAAATATTGAAACGCATTTATGATGTTAAGATCTAAGAAATGATTTCTGTCTAATGAGTAATTTATATACTCCATTTTAGTTTAAAGGTATTTTATGTTACCTAGGTATTATTGCACACAGTGATATGGATCTAAAAGCAAAATCTTCCATTTTTATTGGAAATAAAGTACCAAAAAGGAATTCAAACCCGGTACATGTGAAAAAGTTATAAATATAACTTTGTCTAGGTCCAGCTAAACTAGTGGCGCCCTGATAGACTATATTCACTTGTTGTTCACATAGATATGCACTTGAGATCCAACCAAGAGATAAGAGTGAGTAAAATCTACAGTTGGATATATTGAGAGATATTTGATTGAATTATCAGTGAACTCACTCACTTGATTTCCATATACCTGAGTTATGATAATAGTTTGTTCTGAATAATAATTGCTTATAGTTTGATCTACTTGTTTATTGTTGATACAATGCCTGCCTAACCAAGGTTTGAAATAGGACAGACACCTTAAATGATTAGTCTCCAGGCATTAGTGTTTATAATTATTGATATTGTGATATCTTTGAGAAATCTAATTATAGAAGTAAGTTTAATTTATTCCTACTCATCATTTTAATATTTATTTACTATTATACTATCCAGGAGTATGTTTCATTTAATCCAACCTTATTTTAAATATTATGATCTTATACATTATAGACTACTCAGATATGGTAATATTTATATATGAATCTTCTTTCTACCTTTAGTTATGTTTACAATGAATCTTTTGAACCCCTTATTTATGTTACAATGGATCTAAATGATATATCTTTGATCAGCTTAATTAGTTACAATATTTCATTAAATCCAATGACCCTTAATATGATTGATAACTCAGTCTGATCTTTTGTTTAATAGCCACTACTCAGGTTAAATAATTCTTTTCTTTTTGATATAAAATAATATCATTTCTACCTTTATTTAAATTACAATTGAATCTATTTATTTTACAATGATATATCTTTGATCATCTATAATTTTGTTACAAATATATATATATATAATAAATAAAGTTTGATATCTGTATTCGTTTCACAATATATGTAATATACAAATCAATATATATATATATCAAAATACAGTACAATTTATATAAATTATATTCTTTTAAAAGTACTTTCGACTATACACTTTGTAGTCTTTATCAACTATAGTTGATAAAGACTACAAAGTGTATAGTCGAAAGTACTTCTAAAAGAATATAATTTATAGTTGATAAAGACTACAAAGTGTATAGTCGAAAGTACTTCTAAAAGAATATAATTTATATAAATTGTACTGTATTTTGATATATATATATTGATTTGTATATTATATATATATATAAATGCAAAGAAAGTAAAAAAAAAGAATAAGAGTATATACTTCTAATAATTTAAATAATAAAAACAATATAATAAAAGATAAAATTAATTTATGTTTATTATATTTAACTGATATAATAATAAAGCAATAGTTTAATTACAATATTAAATATATATTTAGTATATTTCAAATATTTTAAATTGTTTAAGTTATTATTTGAATAATAAAAAATTAAATATTATTCTAGAATATTCTGAAAGTGTCACATGTCTTAAAAGTGTATGTGTTAGTCTGTGAGCTTTCATGTTTTAGACAGTAATATTGATTCGTAGTCTTGTTAGTAAAATTAGAAACATTAAATGTTGCAAATAATATTTTAAAAGTAACAATTAAATTTATTGTTTTGCTTAAATAATATTTTTGCTTTAAAATTAATATTTTAAGTTATTGAAAATACTTTAAATTTGTTTAATAAGAGTATTTAATATTATAGAAATGTTAAATTATTTCAATATAATATTTAAAATGCTAAGTCATAATTAAAAAATTATTTTGGAGAATAAATAATTTTAATTTATATGCAAATTAGTATTTGTTAAGAACCTGGTTTAACCAATCAGATCATTGGATAGAATAAGTATAAATAGAGGTGTTTAATTAGTCTTGACAAAAATTAATTATTAATATTTTTGTTTAATCTTGTTTTGTTTGTGTAATCTGGTCTTGTTTAAAGTTGTAATTTTTTATAAAATTATTTTTTATTTTAAAAATTTAAAATATAATTTGAAATAATTATTTTAACGTACCCAATGTCTGAGTAAATCGAGTTATTTCCTATCAGCAAAATTTCATTTTGAAACAAGAAAAAAAACTAATAAGCATCACATGATCACATTTCCTATACTAGCACATTAATTGTTGATAAACAGAGCAAAACTCTCCATACAGTATTGCCACCTGTACTAAACAGAGTAATCAATGGATGCCAGAAGGCTTGTGCATAAAATCCCTATCTAATGCCTACTCATCCAATATCCCCAGACTAGTTTCTGGCTTGTGGCCTTCATCAGTGAGGAGCTTTGGATCTGAGAGCACTGCTTCTAGATCTTAGGATCTAATGCAACCCTCTAGCAACCACCTTTTATCTCAGCTTAACTACTAAACTATGAGAATGAAATTGAAAACACAAAAAATATTTTCAATCTAAGCTCAATAGCTTAAATAGTTATATGGGTCTGAACTCAGTTCAGCACCCATACATTTTGGTGTCTTTGGCTCTTTTACAACCAAAGTCACCACTATCCTATTAGGCAGGATTGGTGTTAAACCATTAAGCATCACATGATCACATTTCCTATACTAGCACATTAATTGTTGATAAACAAAGCAAAACTCTCCATACAGTATTGCCACCTGTGCTAAACAGAGTAATCAATGGATGCCAGAAGGCTTGTGCATAAAATCCCTATCTAATGCCTACTCGTCCAATATCCCCAGACTAGTTTCTGGCTTGTGGCCTTTGTCAGTGAGGAGCTTTGGATCTGAGAGCACTGCATCTAGATCTTAGGATCTAATGCAACCCTCTAGCAACCACCTTTTATCTCAGCTTAACTACTAAACTATGAGAATGAAATTGAAAACAGAAAAAATATTTTCAATCTAATCTGAGAATAAAAGGTGGTTGCTAGAGGGTTGCATTAGATCCTAAGATCTAGATGCAGTGCTCTCAGATCCAAAGCTCCTCACAGACGAAGGCCACAAGCCAGAAACTAGTCTGGGGATATTGGATGAGTAGGCATTAGATAGGGATTTTATGCACAAGCCTTCTGGCATCCATTGATTACTCTGTTTAGCACAGGTGGCAATACTGTATGGAGAGTTTTGCTCTGTTTATCAACAATTAATGTGCTAGTATAGGAAATGTGATCATGTGATGCTTAATGGTTTAACACCAATCCTGCCTAATAGGATAGTGGTGGCTTTGGTTGTAAAAGAGCCAAAGACACCAAAATGTATGGGTGCTAAACTGAGTTCAGACCCATATAACTTTAAGCTATTGAGCTTAGATTGAAAATATTTTCTGTGTTTTCAATTTCATTCTCATAGTTTAGTAGTTAAGCTGAGATAAAAGGTGGTTGCTAGAGGGTTGCATTAGATCCTAAGATCTAGATGCAGTGCTCTCAGATCCAAAGCTCCTCACTGACGAAGGCCACAAGCCAGAAACTAGTCTGGAGATATTGGATGAGTAGGCATTAGATAGGGATTTTATGCACAAGTCTTCTGGCATCCATTGATTAATCTGTTTAGCACAGGTGGCAATACTGTATGGAGAGTTTTGCTCTGTTTATCAACAATTAATGTGCTAGTATAGGAAATGTGATCATGTGATGCTTAATGGTTTAACACCAATCCTGCCTAATAGGATAGTGGTGGCTTTGGTTGTAAAAGAGCCAAAGACACCAAAATGTATGGGTGCTGAACTGAGTTCAGACCCATATAACTATTTAAGCTATTGAGCTTAGATTGAAAATATTTTTTGTGTTTTCAATTTCATTCTCATAGTTTAGTAGTTAAGCTGAGATAAAAGGTGGTTGCTAGAGGGTTGCATTAGATCCTAAGATCTAGATGCAGTGCTCTCAGATCCAAAGCTCCTCACTGACGAAGGCCACAAGCCAGAAACTAGTCTGGGGATATTGGATGAGTAGGCATTAGATAGGGATTTTATGCACAAGCCTTCTGGCATCCATTGATTACTCTGTTTAGCACAGGTGGCAATACTGTATGGAGAGTTTTGCTCTGTTTATCAACAATTAATGTGCTAGTATAGGAAATGTGATCATGTGATGCTTAATGGTTTAACACCAATCCTGCCTAATAGGATAGTGGTGGCTTTGGTTGTAAAAGAGCCAAAGACACCAAAATGTATGGGTGCTGAACTGAGTTCAGACCCATATAACTATTTAAGCTATTGAGCTTAGATTGAAAATATTTTTTGTGTTTTCAATTTCATTCTCATAGTTTAGTAGTTAAGCTGAGATAAAAGGTGGTTGCTAGAGGGTTGCATTAGATCCTAAGATCTAAATGCAGTGCTCTCAGATCCAAAGCTCCTCACTGACGAAGGCCACAAGCCAGAAACTAGTCTGGGGATATTGGATGAGTAGGCATTAGATAGGGATTTTATGCACAAGCCTTCTGGCATCCATTGATTACTCTGTTTAGCACAGGTGGTAATACTGTATGGAGAGTTTTGCTCTGTTTATCAAGAAAAAAACTATGATAATTTTATGGAAGCCAATAGTGATCATCAAAGTATTGGCCAAATGTATTTCAAAAGCCATGAGATGTTAAACCATATAACCAGAGGAGATTTAAGGATGTGTAAGTATTTTAAGTTTAATATGTTTAGTATGTGTGAAATGAAAGAACATTTATCTTTAATAACTTTGATAAATTCTAATAACTATAAACTGTCAAGAAAGTTAAAACCTTATAAGAATGAAAAGGATATTTGCTGAAAGTTATTCAAACAGTTTTATAAATTTAAAAGAAAGAAAAGAAAAAAAACAAGTAATGTTATGTAATTGAATTGAAACATGTATGAAAGAATATTATAAAATGCGTGCATATTTTATTATTTATGAATGCAGGTGAAAATTTTTTAATACTAGTTTATTTTAAAAGAGCAGTTTAAATGGATATATATCTGAAATTGTGCATAGCAAGAGTGAGAGAAATGACTCTTGAACTGTATACTTTTAAAAAAGATTTACCTAGTTGAAATAATGATGGATGAGTTAAATTGTTTCCTTTATTAAAACTGAGATGGATTGTGATACAATACTTTTTAAAAATTATCATTATGTTATATAATATTGCCTGGATGGAGAAGTTGTAAACTTTTATGTAAAAAATTATTGATTGAAATGTGTGCATTTGTGAAGAAAAAAAAATCTTGAATTTTTAAGAAGTATTTATCTTTAATAAATGTGAATATATGCATTTATTTGAAAAAAATAAAAATGAAAGTTTTCTGCTAAAAAAATTAGAGATGAAAAAATCTTATTATATAAAAAGCTTTATAAATGCTTATTAATAAAACCTATTAATATTACCATGTTTTGCTATAAAAGTCTGGACCAGCATGATAAATATATATATATGTCATATTATTATTACTATTTGTGAGATATTCCATGTAGTGAAAAAGCTAAATGCTGACGTTTCAGTACAATATCAAGTACCTTCCTCAGAGTGTCCTCTTTCTCAAATTGAAAGAGGATGCTCTGAGGAAGGTACTTGATATTGTACTGAAACGTCCGCATTTAGCTTTTTCACTACACGGAATATCCCGCAAATAGTAATAATATGACATCTTTTATCCGTGAAAACATTAGAATTAATATATATATATATATATATGAAGAATATATTATTTAATATGAAGTTATATTACTGAATGTGTTCTTATCAAAATATTAGTTCTACTGATAAATATTAAAAAATGGACTTAGTAAAACATTTACTCAGTATGGATGGACAATATTTCATCAAAGTTTTCAAAGATTTGATTGTGCAATTTATGGATTTTTTGAGCATTTACAGGGGAAAGAGGAGTTTTCATTTAAACTTTTATGGTATCTTAGTAACAGGGAAGGAAGCAAAATGCTGGAAGAATGAAAGCAAAGAAAGACTTTAGTAGTTTTAATTTTTTTTCATTATTATCTTAGTTTTTAGTGTTAATATTTTATTATCATTATCTTAAATAATGTTTAATTAACATGTTCATTAAAAATATGCTTTTTAGTTTAATTATACACATATTTTATTCCTTTTAAATAAATAAAGAAAAAGGTAGGTATCAGAAATTAATTTTTTGAAAGATAAATAAAATATCTATAGCTTATTTGATGCTGGATGATTAAGAAGAGAAGGAGGTCACTGTACATATATCTAATAATTGTTGGAATTATAGATAACTTAGTATGTACTCTATATCATATTTTAATAATAATTTAAATGATATTTTAATTATTTTATTTTATTATCATATTGCTTGAATATTAAAGCTAGATGAATCATGTTTATATGATTATGAACATAATAATTATTTTATGAACGTAAGGTAAATGTAAGAGAATGCCTTGTGAGTTATCTAAAGGTATTTTAAGTATTTTTATAAATGCTTGAATATGCAATTATTTTTACATGATTATGAGTTGTTAATCTATCATTATGGATGGTATATGTTGAGATATGGTAATATAAAAATGTTGATCTTTAAATTATATAATGCTGTAATAAATGAATAGATGTATGATAATGATGAATATTTTATCAAAATCATTTGTGCATAAAATGCTTTGAATGATTTTGAAGTGAATATTAGATATTTGTTTTAAAAAAGTGGTTCAGAGATTATTTTTGTTTTCTTTGTGATGTTAGAGAATTATTCACCATGTGGAAGATAAAGGATAATGGTCAGGGAAAGTAGTTATTAAATGAAATCCTAGGTGCTAGGGATATTAAGAAAGAATATTTTATGTGAATCATATTGTTATAAGTTGAGATTTTAAATACAATTATCAAAGGGCTGAATAGTTAATATAAGTACAGTCACATTCTTTCCACAGTTCAGTAAGAGCTCAGATAGAAACCATGACTGGAATTTAAAGAACATGATAAATACATGACCTTAAGCATTGTAACCATGCTGTTTTATAATAGTTTGAGTTATTATTATATTCATATCCATCTCTATAACCACCACCAATCACCACTGGTATTACATCATAAATTATAGTTTTTAAAAATGGTTAAAATAACAACCAGAGTGTTGAAAGTTTAAAATTTTGTGAATGCAAGAGAAGAGAAAATTCTATTACAAATGATGAATTATTTACTGTTTATAGTAAAAATGGAGAAGGAATGACTTGATATTCCTATAAATGCTTGAATGTTAGAGATTATTAAACTCACATTTTAGTACATATTTTTGTTGGATTGTGAGAAAGAGTGATGAAAGCATGATATCTGAATTCTATATTGGATATAAATTATAAAAATGAATAAATAAAGAATGTCAAGCAATATAATTATTTAATATAATTTAAATTTGCTTTAAGAAGAGTGAACTCATAAAACAGAGAAAAGTTAGATGATTATATTTTTAAATGTTTTTAAAAGTAATTAATTTTATAAAATGGTGCAATAACTATATTTTTCTTTATGTAAATTTTGTATTGAAATGCTAGAACATATCCAAAAGATAAAGAGAAATGCTTTGCTAGAATGTAAAAAAAGTGTCTAATTTTTTTAAATATTATAGTATAAGCTAAGTTTTAGATAAGTGATAACTTGAATTAAATTTTATAAGCAATATCTAATTATAATTATTTTAAAACAATGTGAAGCATAGTATTAATTTAATAAATCATATTTATTTATTGTCATTGTCTTACTATCATAGTGTACTGTATAATTTTATTTTTCCACCATAAATAGTTGGAATGAAAGCTATTTTATGTTTGTTTATTTTATTATATTTTCTTGTGTAAATCTTTTAATTTAATTAATTTTATTATGTTATATTATATTATAAATATTTTAAGTTTACAAGTTTATAGTGTTATGAACAGTAGTACTGTTAAATTATAATAAAATATGTTAATGTTTTTAACTCATATTGTCTAGAGAGTTTGATTTGTCTGAGTGTGTTTTTCTTTGAATCTTCATATCCACACGTGATTTGCAAAGATTATTTGAAACATTATTATTGCATAGGATTAATAAAAATATATTATTATGATTGTTATTATTACAGAGGATATAATTATTGGCGATTATGAAAATCATCCAATACCAATTTTAAATATTACATATTACAATTCATATTGAGAATATAATATTGTCTATGAATGCTACATAAGAAATAGAAGATTATATAATGTTTTATCAGAATTTATAATCTCATTTACAATTACTGAAGAGTATTAATAGTCAAATAGATGTATAATTTAAAGAATTGTTAAAGTATTCTAGTTGTTTGTTGTTGTTTTGTGGAGGTAGTTAAAAATATGTAAAATCTCTCATTATATTTAACTATATGGTATTATTATATTTATTATTATTATTATTATTAGAAGGTGAACCTGAGATATTAAATAATGCTAGAGTTATATGAAATGATGATAGATAGAAATTTAGTTACTGTTATTTTTAAATATTATTTTATAAAATAACAGTAATTAATTTATTGTTTTCATAATAAATTTCATAAGTTGTTAAGTTAGGATTATTCTATGTGTTATAAGACATGAGAGTATTACAAGGTTGTTTTGTTTTTATGAATTAGATAGTGGGAATATTCTTATGCCATTGAGAGTATATCTTTCAGAATACATCCTCAATGTTAAACCATTGTACCTTGCTGGATGTCTCATGTGAAGAGTTTCATAATTTTATTAGTATTTTAATCGAACCTTGTAATTAATGAGCTAGTTGTAACTTAAATTATTAATAAAATAGATGAGCTGAGTATTTAATTTGAACTCTGATTGCTTATTATTAGTAGTATTATTATATTTTAACTTGGTTAATTTATTATATTTAGTTGTTATGAAATATTAATTTTGATAGATATTATATTTTAGAAGTGCATTTTGAGCTAGTTATAATAGTATTTGTTTTTAATAGTTATTGTTTATGTAATTTGATTAGATTATTATATTTATTAATAGTTAGCCAGAGAGTCTTTAGGTCAGATTTTCCAGAAGCAAGGGTACAATATATATATATATATGTTGATATGAAGATTTTCATGAGTTGCATATATAAAAGACATATTTTGCAGGTTCATCCATGTTAAAAATTTTAAATATTGATATACCAACATTTTGACTTGATTGTATCAATACGCGAGATGAGGGTTCATCCATGTTAAAAATTTTAAATATTGATATACCAACATTTTGACTTGATTGTATCAATAAGCGAGATGATACATGCAAACTTCCTCGTACTTGGAAAGATTTTTTTTAAAAAACATTCTTAATTTAACATTTTTGCTATGGGTGGAACTTTAACGTTTTTTTTCAAATCAGTGATTGTAGCACCTCTACAACCATCTTTCTATCTTTTATCACCCAGTGGATGACTTGTGTGATCAAGTCAAAATGTCGGTATATCAATATTTAAATTTTTTAACACGGATGAACCCGATAAATATGTCTTTTATATATATTGTAAATAATAGGTGTATAATATAATGAATAATAAAATCTAAGTTGTATTTTATATTTATTTCAATGAACAATAATTAAATTGTTCTTATCTATATATACTTTTTAATAGTTTTCCAATATTATCATTTTTCATAATCTTTATAAATCACGTATCAATGTATATTGATCACAACTTTTTAAATGTATCAAAAATATTTTAAATATTTGCAATGAAATAAACCCAATGATAACATTTTTATTGTATGTGTATATAAACATATAGATAAATCAGAAATACTCTCCTGCAGAACAAAGGATTCTCCAATAGTTTTTCATTTTAAAAAAACAATAAAAAAAGCAAACTCATCCGGTTTGTCAAGTCAGGGTAGCAAAAAACTGAATGTTTTTCTATCTTTGTTTTTTCCAGCTAACAATAGCAAAATATCCATTTTCCAACCAATATTGGATGGTTAGTGATTAGTTATGAGAAAACTATATAAAAAACCTCCAAACATTATTTATATAAATTGTTTAGAATATTAAGATTACACATACACATATTTACATATACTATTATTCTGGCATATTTAACAGGAATTAGACAGCTTGTATATCATTTTTACAATTTTATATGAGTTATACAAATAGGTCATTTTACATGAAGACGAGTTTTAGAAAGAATTAGTTTAAAACATATTTAATTAATGGTTTTGTCTTTTCATAAACAACAATATATATTTTCAAATTTTATTCTTATTTCAGCGCATCTTTCACCTTAGCTCAATATTTTCACAACCAAAAAAAAAAAAAAAAAATACAAATAAAAACAGAAATAATTAAAATTATATATTTTTTCTTCTGAACAATAAAAGATTTAACACGAATTTAATTTTATTCTATGTTGATTTTAATTGTCCTGTTTTATATGAAGAATCAATTTGAAATGCATTCAGTTCCAAATAGTATGGACTAATCTGTAGCATGCATTAATGGTATTACTCAAAAGATATTAAAAACATATGGCTACCAGTCTTCTTCAGAGGTTAAATGAGATGCAAATAGTGTAAAGTAGATGGGGATTAAACTTAAATCATTTAGGTTATGAAGCTTTCATATTTGTTTCTACATATAATTATTGACAATTGCAGAAAATGCCATAAAAGCTATTATGATAGAATAAAATAAAGTAGACGAAAAGATAAATAAATTTCAAAATATTGTTTAAAAAAAACTAGAAAAAACACATTTTATACAAATAAGATTAAAGGAATTTGCTGAAATAATGTAAAATAATTTAAATATATAAAATAATTTAAATATATTTTCATCTTGTAGTGGATTAATAATGATTAAAAAAATAATGATATATGTATATTCAAATAATGTAGAGTGTTGAAATTAAAGATTAAATAAATATATTGAAATAACTTTTAAAAAAAAAAAAAAGATAAATGAAGATTGAATGTTTTCTTGAAATAAAAACATAGACATATGTTTACATAAAATATTAATATCAGTTAAACCACTATGTCTATCAAATCCTTCTGAATGTTGTTGTATAATATGTTTAATTATTAAACTAGAGCATTCGCACATTATCTTTTTATTTATGATTTTTATGCACTTCATACATATATACTATTATTCCAGCAAGTGTAGCAGAAATTAAAACTCTTGCATATCTGATGAGTATATATTGCAATAAAAACATGTAATATAAAAGATCAGACAGTCTATTTTACATTAGATACTAATTAACTACTTTTATTTAAAAAATTATCATTCTAAACTAGAAAGCATTAAATTCTGCATCTTATTTGTTACAACTACATTTAGCTCAATCACTTGTCATTATTATCATCACCATGATTATTACATGTTTTTAACTTAGTATTTATGACTATTAACAATTTATGTAAGATTTTCAACATGACTAAAATTATTTCTGCCCTAAATATAATGGGTATTTAATTTCACATGATAATTTTGAATATATCTGGCAAAGTTTACACTTTAAAAATAAAATATAGTGTATAAATTTATTTGGAAAAGAAGTTTTAGTCATTTTATCACATGACTAATAGGTACTTAAATTTTAATATATCTAAAAAAACCTAAAAATTATTAATCTCTAGTTCTAGAGTTTTTGAACTCATTGAAAAATTTATTAATTTTACACACACACATATATATATATTTGAAAACCATGCACTCTTCACAAACCTGGGAGCTTAATTGTAAGTATAGAGGATTTGAACTCAGATTTTCAAGCACCCTTCAACTATCCACACTATCTTATACAACTGATACACATGACCACACACATGTAGAAAAGATTAATAATCACCAATATACGTATTTCATGCTAAACCAGCACTCATCAGTTGGTCCAGACTATCATCTCTCACATATATATATAATCAATGCTCAGTTTATATTAAGATAGCAAATCTTCATACTTTAATGGACAGGCTTCAATCCACTGCAACCTCCAACTTTTCATTAAAGTATGAAGATTTGCTATCTTAATATAAACTGAGCATTGATTATATATATATGTGAGAGATGATAGTCTGGACCAACTGATGAGTGCTGGTTTAGCATGAAATACGTTTATTGGTGATTATTAATCTTTTCTACATGTGTGTGGTCATGTGTATCAGTTGTATGAGATAGTGTGGATAGTTGAAGGGTGCTTGAAAATCTGAGTTCAAATCCTCTATACTTATATATATATATATATATATATATATATATATATATATATATATATATAACAATATAAAAGTTTAAAGTATAATATATGCTGATTTTTATATTTAATACTAAAACATAATTAAAACAATAAATCAATATAATAATTTACTTTTATTGATTTAAAATGTACTTATAATTTAGGAATTCAACATAATCTTTTTAAATATGTAAAAAAAATTTACAAATTTATTTTTCCGTCTTCAGTGACTCTCTTTTCCTTTACTTAGAAGTTTGTGATCATCTTTTAATATTAATTATAACACCGATCATAAATTAATAAAAAATATTAGAAATACTTTTATTCACATAAAAACATTAAAAACTAAAAAAATAAATTTCATTCAGCTGTCAGTAAAGTCATGGGGCTCACTTAAATATACTTACCAATAAACTTTCTTGCATCAATACCTATCTATTCACTTTTTATCTGACAAAAATTGAAATGTAAAAGTGGGTTTTTTTGAAGCTTATTAAATGATTCTTCATCCTATTCTGATAGCTGAAGAAAATTTATTTTTTTAATTATTAGTACATTAGTGTGAATAATAGCATTTTTAAAAATATTTCTTTATATTTTTTATCTTTTAGTTTTATATAACACTGAATTATTGAAAACAGTTTTCAATAAATACAACTAACATTAATGTTATATCTAAAATTATAAATTTTTTTTTTTTTATTAATTTTTGGCTAAAATTGTCTGCAGACCTTAAACCAAATGTACTACCATTAGGAATATACAAGTATGCAAAGTGTTTTTCTAAAAGTTTGTGATGATCGTTTTCTAGTTGTATTTTTATATCAACTTTGCTCTTAGAAAAAAATGGAGAAATCAGGAGGAACCTCATAGATAAATATATAAAATTATTACAGACTGTTGTGTTTGGCAGCATGGCTCAGTTGGTTAGAGTGTTACCTTAAAATTCAAAACTCAAAAATCTAAGGACCCATGTTCAAATCCCATGCTAGTACTATCACTGGTCAGGCCAGCAACACCTAAAGAAAAGAGAAGACTAATACCTCTTGAAACATTGTCCATATACTAACCTGTTTGATGTACTATAACTAACAGTCGAATATATTTGGAATATTTAAATAAAGTTAAATTTTTCTGAAGACATTCAATACATATATTAATTAGATGATGGAAATAGTCCAATATAAAAATACAACAAGTATGTAAAGTTTAAACTAAATTGGAAAATCTAAAAGTTAAATTACAAGATTTTATCCTATCAAAATAAATTAAATAAAAGCCAATAAAAAAGAATTATTTCATTGATATAGAAAAGAAACTCAGGCAACTCACTGCAAATACAGTTATTAGTTTATAGATATTTATAGAATTTTTTTTTACTTTTTGTCTGTAAATGTGTGTACAAATTAATTTATTTTTTGTAAAATATTAAAGATCGACTTTGACATTGTTGGTGGATAATAGAAAATTTTGAATATTAGATATTTAGATTAATGATATTCTGATTCTAATGTAAAAATGATTGCAACTGATAATATTAAAAAAAATCATCAATTTGCAATAATGAGCATTAAAATTAACTAAATTTATTACTATTATTACTATCATATACATACTTATATATATAATTTAAAATTATATCCCACAAGAATATATATTAATAATAGCAAAATAATTGTACTGAATATAATTATAATAATAAATAATACAGTCATAAACTTCAAAACATTGCTCCTAAGACAAGCTTTTGATGTGGAGCAGTTATATATATATAGTCCTAAAAATAATAATGTTTTGAAGCTTCAGGAAATGTTACAAGAATTAATAGAAAAAAGCAAACAAAATGTAAATAAAGATAAATAGCAAAATAATTAAAATAATGTTCAGTGACTTTTTAAAAAGAGAAATAATAATAATAATAAAATGAATCAAAAGTTAACAATTAAAAAATTAACCAAGTTATTAATAAAAATGTAAATATAATAGATTAAATTAATTATATAAATAAACTTGGAAAGTGTTTGAAGATATAATAATTAATATTAAAAGCAAATATATGTCTAAGCTTGGAGAAGAATCTTTTTAACATCTGGATGTGAGATTTGGATACACTAAATAGACTTTGAATTACATAATAAAATTTGAGGTGCATTCTGAGATTAGAAAAGAAAGCTCAAAGCAAAATGTATGGTTGCGAGAATTTAATTGTATTACTGACGCCAGTGGAAAAAATAAAAGACTAAAATGGAACTGGAATAAATAAGTTTCTAGAAAAGATAACAAAATAAGAACAAATGAAGCTCCACACTATATATCAAAATATTGTAAGAAACTTCTAAATAAACTGCATGTGG
This sequence comes from Epiperipatus broadwayi, assembly GCA_028023455.1. NCBI lineage: Eukaryota > Metazoa > Onychophora > Udeonychophora > Euonychophora > Peripatidae > Epiperipatus > Epiperipatus broadwayi. The sequence continues at coordinate 44,331 of JAQFVV010013213.1, forward strand.
CATAGATAAATAAAATAGTTTCTAGAATAATGCAGAGAAGGCATGGATTGGAAAAACTAGGTAATAATTGGAGAAATATTTTAGCAATAGTTTAATATATATATAATATTTTTGGAATAATAAAATCCCCATCCACTATCTATATTAAATTTAGTTTAATACTTCATAATATCCTAATTGCTAATATACATTAGAGAAGCAAAAGCAAACAATAAAAATTAAAAGATCAATGTTTAACTGAATACTTATAGCTTTATTTAAATTGGCTTTAAATCATATTTACAAAGCAAAATCTCTAAGTATTCATTTTAATAAGTATTTACATATAATAAGTAAAATTGTTTGGAATATTATTAAAATTAATACTCAAAAATTCTGCCTTATAAATATGATTCCATGCTAATTTAAATAAAGCTTTTTTCTTCTTAGGAGTTAACCAATAATGTTATAAAGCACTCAATTACATTTAATATAAATGGTGCTCATAGAATCAATTGCTTCAAAAGTCTTACCTATTAATTTAGCACTGTTTAATTCAACCATACAATTTTTAATAAAAGCTTTTTTATTTAGAAAACAGATGCATAAAATAAATAATCCAATAATCTGAATACTGAAAATGATAAAGTTGAGCTACAATTCATAGGCCTTTAGTTCTCAAATCCATTGCTTCATCACTGCACTAAAGTACTTGAAATATTAATGTATAATGTATTTTAATTAAGCTAAAACGGATTAACAATATTTTTAAAAGTATAATATATATATATATATATATATTTGCAATTTTTTGTTTTTATCAATGCATCTTTCACTTTAGCTCAATTCTGTCACAACCATCCATCAGCCCAGAAATAAGACCAACTTCCCACATTACAGATACTTTTGAAACATATACTTTTCCAAGTAAGCCATATAGCACGTCATAATTAAATTTCATATACACATTATTTTTATAAATACTTAAAATTAATCTATATATGCGTGTGAGTGTGTGTGTGTATTATTCAAACTTCTATTCCATCAACTATTACTAAAATATATAATCCCAAACATATAAAAAGATGAATGATTCCCAAGGTGGGAATTTTATGTTGAACTAGGACTCATCACTTGGCCTAGGTCATAATATTTTTCAAATAAGTTTATCATTTGTTCAGTATCCATATACATAGCAAATTACTATAGTTTAATGTACAACGTTTCAAATCCTCTGTACTCACAATTTTAACACAAACCAGTTTATAGAAATATATTAATAACTTTTACTAATCATTTAGTCAAGTCATACATTATCTCTAGCTCAAATATGTGAACATTATCAAATCTATCAACATGGGCAAAAAAACCAGATGCTGATATCTCTATTCACTGCAGATATAGTATTTATTAAGTGAGACAGTATATATTTGGACTGGGGATAATACCTGTTTTAATAAATGATTAATAAAAGTTACTAATATATTTTGATAAAGTGATTTGTGTCAAAGTTATAAAGCAGAACATTTGAAACCTTTGAATTAAACTATAATAATTTGCTATATGTGTGTGTGTGTATTGACTCGTGTTTAATGATATGTATTTTGAACAAATGATAAAGATAATATATAATGGATTGTGATGATGGCTAACTGATGAGTGTTGGTTCAACATGAAATGTGCATCTTGGGAATCACTTATCTTCTTCATGTCTTTGATCTTATATTTAATTTAATGTATGATGGAATGAAAGTTTGAAATATATTTAAATACATATTGTATAAAGTTAAGTTTAACTATCTCTAAAATAATATATATAAATAATTAAATTATAACATGTGCTATATGACATACTTGAAAAAGTGTATGTTCCAAATGTATCTATACTATGAGAGGTTAGTATGACTTCTGAGCTGATAGATGATTCTAGGATTAAACTGAAGTTAAAAGATAGATTGATAAAAACAAAAACTTGCAATATAACAGAATCAAAAATAATTATAAATAAGGCTTAAGATTGTGAGAAATGTAAGGGTTATCAAATGAAAAAAAAAAAATAGAACTAAAACTAAATGCTAAAACATCTAAAGTAATGTTCAATGGTCTTTCAAAAAAAGGAAAAAATAAACTAAAGCAAAAATGAATTAGAAGTTAACAAGTATAAATATCCTGGTCAAATTATTAGTACAAAGATATATACAACACAGCTTAAATAGTTGTAGTTGGATTAATATTGCAGAAATAAACTAATAACATGTATACACAGATTAATTTCAATATTTATGACATTGCAAAATTAGTAATTAAAGATAATTTTTAGTTAATTCTGTATTTCCAAAGTGAGATTACTATTAAGACTATTTTGAATTCATGTCAGGTTATAGGTAATAGGTAAAGAATCATAGTAATTTTTAAAGTGAAATAGGAATAGCACATGATGAACATATGCAATAAAGAATTGTCTTTATATATTAAAATATTCAATTAATTTTGAGACCAAGGAATTAGACAATAAGGATAGTTTAAAAAGATTAAACAATCTGAGTGAATTCTTAAAGAAAAAATTAAAAGAAGCATTTGAAGAAAAGGTACATAATGTAACATTTTATTACTTAGCAGTATATATATATATATATATATATATATATATATATATATATATATATTATTTTCTTTAGACATTAGTTATTGGAGATAAACTCAATTGTATTCCTGGTTAATCAATCAATTAAAAATAAGATTTTTCATCTTCGTCAAAAAACATCAATTGTAGCTAAAACATTCTTAAGAAAATGGGAGGAAGGATTTGTCAGATAGAAATCTCCGAGTCTCATAAAACAACTTAGAAAGTATAAATGTTGAGGAGAGTATAAGATAAAGATTATCTTAAAACATTCATAAACTTGGGTAGTAAGTTTAATTATTGATAGTTAAATAATCTTACAGCTCCAGAAAAAAAGTTTAAATGAATTTATTTTATGTTATTAAAAAGGACTTCATTGTTACATATGTGAAATATATCTCTAGAATGGGTGAGATGTTTAAATATTAATTTTTCCCCTTATAGTTTTGAATAATCTTGCATCTCACCCATTCTAAACAGTTAGAAAGATAAAATATTTAAATAAAGGGTTGGCTAAGTCAATAGTTTATAATTGCTGATTTAGTAAAGTTAATAAATAGTCCACTTTGCTTCAATTAATCTTTAATCAAACTAATGATTAGTATCTGTTGTTTTGAATGGATAATAACTATAAGATCATTATATAATTTTAACAAATCAACTTAACAATCTGAGCTATTTATTGGATTCATATATGAATATGAAGGGATACTAATGTAAATATGGAAAATCCTTGGTTAATAATTTTTTAATACATTGAATGGAAAAATTATAAATAGATATTATTTTGTTGTTAAAATAGATATAAAAGGTATAACAGTATGGAAAATGATTTCAAGGTTCAATCCAATCTATGGAATTTTAAAACAATGCCATAGGTTTAACTAAAATTCAATTTTAAAGCATATACAAATAAAATGTGTTAGAATTTAGTTATGGTTCCATAAAGACAATTTATAATTTAGTAACACAAATTTTGATTAAAATTTTATTTATAGATTTGTATAAGGTGAATTACATTTAAATGAAGTTTTATTGTACTAGGATCATTGATCTTAAAATATAAACAAATATATGTAGGTAAATAATGCATCATAAATTTTTACATTACCAGGATTAAAAGAGGCAAAACTCACTATATGTATTGCCACACACAGCAAGCTAGAGTAATTAAAGGATGCCATAAGGCCTGTGCATAAAATACCTATCTAGTGCCTACTCAACCAATATCCCCAGATTAGTTTCTGGCTTGTGGCCTTCATTAGTGAGGAGCCTTGGATCTGATAGCACTGCACCTAGATCTTAGGTTCTAATGCAATCCTCCAGCAGCTACCTTTTATCTCCACTTAACTACAAAACTATGAGTCTTAAACTGAAAACACGTTAATGTTTTCAATCCAAGCACATTAGCTTATATAGTCATATGGGAATGAACTCAGTTCAGTACCCATACATTTTGGTGTCTTGGTTCTTTAATAACCATAGCCACCACTATTCTATTAGGCAGGATTGGTTTTAAGCCAATAAACATCACATGGCCACCACTACTTATTACTCTAGCTTGCTGTGTGTGGCAATATGTATAGTGAGTTTTGCCTGTTTTAACAACAGCTATACACAAGCATAAGAAGTGGTAGTCATGTGATGTTTATTGGCAGGATTAAAAGAAGAGAAAGAGAAGTAAGATAAACATGACCTAAAAGCTCTTAAATCTTTGCTGAATGTAATATGTCTAAATCACATCAATTATTATTGAACTTATATTCAATAATAAAGCACTGTTCATTAAGATTATCATGTACTATATATTGTATATATTTCTACTATATTTGCAGAATAGATAACTAATGTAAGAAAATAATGTTAAAATAGTGAACAATCAGAAAACGGTAATGTGGGCTAAAAAAATTTTATAAGATAAAAATGTCTTTCTAGACTTAAGCGCTTTGATTGATGTATATTATGAAATGAAAGTTAAATGAATACTAGATAAATTTGTAATTTGAGTATGTTTAACTATGTACTTTCAAAAGTTTATTAAAATTATCATCATATTTGATGAAATAATTGTCACTGAAAAAAAAAGAGTTAGATTAGATTTAACATATTCATTATATTGAATAACAAGACTGAGCCTACAGCTATAACTAAATAATGATTTAATATACTAAGGCACAGGTTTCAAAGGTAGAATATTTTAAAGTAAAAATAGCCATTAGTAAAAAATTGTAAGAAATGAGAATTAATATTGAATGTTGTCTGAATACTAGTGAATGTATAGTGTGTTTTTTTTCTAAGAGTTGGTTGAAGAAAAAAAGAAAAAAATTTATAGAAAAATAAATCTTCAAAACAAATATCTATAAGTATGAAAATAAATAAAGTTGATATAAAAAAAAGACTACTCACAATTGAAATTGGCTAACAATGTATTAATTTGAAACTAAATATATCAACATTAATTTAGTTATAGTTTTTATAAAAATTTATGAAAATGGATGATCTTTTATATGGCAATGTTTGTTGAAATATCACCTAATCTCTTTCAGAATATATGCTTCTGTCAATTAAACTAGCCATCATCAGCTGATTAGGAAATCAGTTATGATTACATTAACTGCAGCAACTTAATTTCTATTGATGTTCAATTTTCAATTTTAGCAGTAATTAAACTAAAGGCATCCTTTGTATTAACTTAATGTTAATTGACAAGATATACTTCATAATTTTACTCATTTTTAAATAAGCTTGCTTTCAAACAAACATTTAAATATATAAATATTAATTAATTAAACATTACATGTGTAATATATTAATGTTAGCATACTTATGCACTCTATCGAAATTTATAGAAATTCATAGTATCTTATAGAGCAATTTTGATGAAAAATCAATTAACATTTTGCAATGGTTTCTGTCAATAAAACCTAATATCAGCAAATGTTCAGAAGAGCAGTTAAGATTAGATCACTAATAAAAACTCAATTTTTATTTAAGATCCTTCACAATAAAAAAATGATATTAAAGCTTCAATAGAAAATTAAACATTGCAAGTCTGCTTAAATAAAAATTGGACTATATTTGTTATAGTTTCAGTTAGTCTCCTGAGCAGATAATGATTTCAGATTTAATTGGCAAAAACATGCGTCCTGTGAGTGGTTAGTTGAATTTTCATCAACATTGCCATATAAGTGGGCATACATTTCTATAAATTTCTATAGAAGGTGTTAGTAATTTAACATTAATGTATTATATATAAAATTTATCTTATTTTCAATAGAAAGCCTTATAATCTAATCAGATAAGCTCCAAGACAGCATTATATACACATGAGAGTCTTAATATTGTATAATGATAAGCAACCTTCACAAGGAGTATGATATATTCAAATGAATCATAATAATTTTGAGTATTTCTCAGAATATTCATGTGGAAAAATTTTATTACATTATTTGAAGGATGTTGTAATTATAATAAATTAAATTTCTTACAAATATTGAGATAATATATAGAGACATTAAAACAAAAAGTCTCTTTGCTAACAGAAAGTCATAATAATATTGTTTTAATGAATGTTGTGAAGATGACTTATTTATAATCACTAGTTTACTGTGCAAGAAGTTCAAGCATTGAAAATGGCAGAGCTCAGCCATGCCATAATCCTCTAATTTGACTCTATCTCTGCACCAAATCATAGAAGTAAAAATGTTTTATGATGATTATTATTTGTGCAATAAGAAAAAAATAGAACTATTACTAAAAAGAGAGATTACATGTGTAGAAGAGTTCTATCAAAAATTATATAGCAATAAAGAACAAGGAAAAGTACATCCTACAACTACTGCCTTATCAATTGCCCAGGATTTTAAATTAAAAAATGAGCTATGCATTTAAATTTATGAAAAAGAGAAAAGCTTCAGATAATGATGGAATTATAATTAATATCTTAAAAGAAGTAGGTGAAAAAATAAAAACTGTTTTTGAAAAAGTTGTATATGAAATGTCTACATGATGAAAATGTAACAGATGATAGGAAGAATGCAATACTAATATTAATATTTAAAAAGGTGATAAAAATATTAGAAATTGCAGAGTTATCAGACTTTTATCCCTTTTATACAAACTTTTTACCAAAATAATTACAACTTGTCTACAGCAAACTTTGGATTTTAACCAACCAAAAGAACAAGCTGGATTTAAAAGTGGTTTTAATCCAGTGGATCACATCCGAGTATTGAAAAGTTATAGAAAAAACAAATGAATATGAGTTGCCACTATGCTTTGGATTTGTAGATTATAAAAAGGCATTTGATTCCGTAAGCATTGCTTCAGTAGTTAAAGCATTAGATCAAGATACAGACTCAGGATATTGTCATATTCTGAAGAATATTTATAAAAATGCAACAGCAACAATTAGAATACATAATGATATTAGGAAGATTAACACTGAAAAGGGTGTATGACAGGTTGACTCCATACCTCCAAAACTTTTTACAGCAGTTTTGCAAGAAGTATTTTGTGGATTAAAATGGGAAGCTAAAAAGTAAAAGTAAATGAAGATTATTAAAGTCACCTAGATTTTGCACTTGGTGTAGTTGTTTTTGCAAATAATACTTTAGTGATTTAGGAAATGTTGCAAGAGTTATCAGACGAAAGTAGGATTAAAAGTAAATGTTAAAAAGACTACAATAATGTTCAATGCACTTTCTCAAAAGATGGAAATAAGGATTGATAATGATGAGTTAGAGAAAGTTAACAACTACAAATATCTTGATCAAATTACTACTACAGATAAAAATTTAATGGATGTATTTAATCATATAATTAAACTTGGTTGGAGTGCTTTTGATAGAAATAACTTAATATTAAAAGAAAATATGCCTATATGTTTGAAAAGGACGGTTTTTAATAAATGTGTTTTACCAGTTCTTATTTATGAATCCAAAACTTGGATACTTAACAAAAGGGCAATACAGAGTCTTCAGAACATTCAGTGAAGTATGGAGAGATGCATGTTAGTAATAACATGAAGAGATCAAAAATGAAATACATGGGTGAGAGAAGAAATGGGTGTTATTGATATCCTTGAAAGAATTAAGAGAGTGAAATGGAATTGGACTGGAAATATTGCTAAAAGAGATGATAACAGATGGACAGTTGAAATATTAAACTGAATTCAAAGAGATTGTAAAAGACCTAGAAAAAGACCACATTTGAGATGATGGATGGAATAAGCAAGTGTACTGGGATGGTGTGGAGAAGAGAAGCTAGAGATTGGAGATGATGTATTGAATTTAGACAGACCTTAACCCTGCAGTGGATCAATAGTGGTTGACAATGATGATGATGTTGATAGTCAAGCCATCAAAATTTGCCATGTTATAAACAAAGTTACCTACTATATAAAATTAATTATAAATATTTAATAGTTTGAATACAATATTTATATCAAAAATTCAATTTTTTATAAAAATATCTCCAATATCTAAATTTTATTTTTCTATTGCTTATTTTAAAATTATTATAAATTGTCAGTGATGCAAAAAATAATGATCTATAATTCATAATAGTTAGAACAGACAAATTGTATACAAAAATAAATAAGATTAAGTAATTTACTTGAGTTAGTTTTAATATCACTTAATAACTAAATACTAGTAGTATATGTACAGACATTTAAATATACAAATTAGAGTAATAAAAATATACAAAGATAAAAGCAATAAAATATATATATATATATATGTGTCTGAAAAACTTGTCTGGTATATAACATGATGTTCAATTATTTAACTGAAGTTATAATGAAATTATATAACTGTGAACCTGAATAGCTTAAGAAAAAATAAATAAAACCTTAATATTAAGCAAGATAATAAGATGCTGAAACTGCTCACACTGAATTTAATTAATAAAATAAGGATAGCTGACTGCATTTAAAAAAACATAAAGCAAATAAGTATAGACACATTGTGAAACCAAAAATAGTCCACAATGCAGAATAAGATTGACTTTCTACATTATATGTGCATGGTGTACGGGTCATTAAAGTGGTTTAACATAATCATACACAAGTCAGATCTGAATTAGCAATGACTATCTGTTAGTTAACCATGCAATACTAGTACTAATAACATAACCTAAAATTTACTATAAAAGCAAAAATATATAAAAAGCAATAGAAATTATTTTAATAGATTATAATTTAATAAATTGAATAGTTAATTTCTTAAGAGGACACTTGATATTCAAGTACTAGAAGTGACAGATTGAATTTCAATCCAGGAAGTTTTAGATCTCAAAAAAAAAAAAAGAGTCTGGAATTGTTTAGTATTTTTCCTATTTTTGTCATTGTGTTTAAAAAGAGTCTCCCTGACTTAAATCACTGCAAAACCATGAGTCTGAAATAAGCAAGACATTCCAAAATCAATGTGCAACCTTTAAATTTAATATGAAAATTTAAATATGCAAATCAATTTATAAAGCTCATCTATTTTTGAACAGCTAATAATTGTGAAAGTTTATAAATCATTAAATGAACACAAAAATTATTAAAATGCAAAATAAATAAAAACTTGTAGCAAATAATGAAAATATATAACTAAAAATCAACTGGTTATCAGATACTATAACACAAATAAATTCAGATGAATTCAGTCCACTAAGTTTTAATAACAGTTTACGAGATAAACATTTTGTTAAGGATACATAATCATTATAAACACAAAATAAGACTTGAAAATAATAAATTTAAAAAAAACCTGATGAAATGACTTTCTTATAAATCAATCTGAAATCAGTATATTTAAATTAAAGTATATCATGATGACAAGAGCTAAAAGACAATAAACAAACTTGCAGATACAACCCTTTTTCCATATAAATGATAAATATTTTAATAAAATCAGGCAGGAAATTAACCAAAATTAGAATAGCTATTTGCAATACAACATTATTACATAAAAAAAACTTTAAATTTATACATTAAAATGCTTAAATAAAGTCTCTTAAAGTGATAATAACCATTAAGTTCACCTAAATTTCTCAATAAAAGCCAGTTTATAAAAACAAATCTTTTAGAAAAGAAATTTAAAAAGAGACATCCATATGGCCTTATCTGACTTTTAACCACTGTAAGAATAAATTGCTCTTCATCAATACGAGTTTTTTTTTACCAGACATTTAAAAAAATAATTCAAATTAATTGTAAATTGATCTTTAAAGATAATTTTGCAACATATATACTAATGCATCCTGCTTTGTAAAAGTAACACGTATTTCCTTTTGGAAGATAGCATATGAAAGTATAGACAGACCCAATCTTAAAATTATTATAAGCTCCAAAATTTGTATTTGTTGAAAGGATGCTTAAATATTTCTTCTTTTGAATAAGGGACAGTGCCAGTTTCACTGAGGATTAAATGAAAAATGTATTTGGTAAGAATCTTAATAAATAAGATCTTGGAAATTTTTTTATAACTTTTATAATAGTATTCATATATTTGCCATCTAAATAGTTTCTGAGTTTAAGAAATAGAAGATTTAATACAAAGTGATAATATGCAACAGAGAATTCAATATTCACACTCAACCATGACATAATCAATGAATTTTTAAAGCATTCATTTTTAATTCATATGCATTATTTGTTACATAATATGGATCAGTGGTATATTATTTAAATTATCAATCCAGACCATATTATCATTATTCCATCTCATTAAAAAAGCTAATCACTAGACAATAATTTAATAAAGAAACAAAATTACGTATGAATACTAATAATTATTCATATATATATATTGTAACGATATATAAATATGCCGTTACATTAATTTAAAATAAAATCTTAAAGTTCGCAAATAAAAATAAATGTATTAAAAAAAAAAAACTAAATGCTAAAATTAAAATGTTCATTAAACGTATATATTCACACAGATACTAAACTTTAAAAATATTTTTTTTTTTATAAATAAAAAAAGGTATTTGAACGTACTTTTTTTTTATAAAAAAAGATTTAAATATAAAAATAGTTTAAAAAAGAAATAACGTAAGTAAAAATAAAAACAGGTATTAATTAATTCCTGTAATCTGTAAATGGAAATGATTGTTTATTAATTATCCAAAAGCTGTGTAATTAAAAAGTCAGATGAAAAATAGATAAGAGAAGAGATTTTAACTTGACCAATGGAAGCAAATAAACGCCTGGACCATAACGAAAAAAATGGAACAGTGATGTTTTTGTTCATGGAATCCATAGGAGGACTATAAAAAATAAAATATTGAGTTCCAGTCAGTTTTCCGGCTTGTTTTTGAGGGTCGTGATAGGACGCACATATCACACACTCTCTCTCTATTTTAAAAATGAACTGACTGTGATACCGAAATGAACCAGCTAATGCTACCTCCGGAACATCTGACCGGGTTTTCAAATAAAGACTCCGTGGGAATTTACATCAAGAGCAGTGATTCTTCTACTGTAAGCTATTGACATGAACTCTAAAATTTAAAACTAATTAAGAACTTTCATTCAAGCTTATGAACTTCTATCTGACTTTTAAGTTTAAAATCAATTGATAATGTTTAAAATTTTATATGTTTTTCTTTGAAAAAAAATCATTTCCATTTTATTATTTTTTTATTTGTATTAATACTTATCATATAAATTATTTAAATGCATGAAATTTAAAGTTGGGTATAGATGTTGCATAGATTCGTTAGCGGTTAATTATGTTGCTGTTTCATAGTCGATTGGAATATATAAGTCATCATGTCACTATGGTGTCTTATGATGAACACCATTGGGTTTTTTTTTGTATTCCCTATGCAATTGACATTATCGATGACTTTGTATTTTGATCGGTTATGTTTATTTTGGAATGTTTTTAACCGTGGAATCTGTGCAGCCGATCTATACTCAACATTTTAAAACAAATTTTATAAAATTCATTGGTGCGAACATAATAAATGTTAAATTTAAGTCGGGCGTGAATGGCTGTATAGATTTGTAAAGTTATATATAGTTTAAGGGAGGGTAATCTTAGGTTATTCATTTCATAGTTGAATTAGCTCAATGGATTGGATATATTTGTGTAATTAGTAGATGTAGTATGAGATCCGCTATGGGCAGGATTGCACATATATGCCACACCCCTTCTGTTTGCCTATGGATGGGTTTGTAAGTCGGCAGTCCATTCTATGGAGTTTTTTGCTTATTGTTCTACTCGCCAACAGATGTAGCATTCCTGTTGGTGGAGAGATAATGTCTTCTCTAACTCTACATACTGTTCAGATGTATATTCCTGACAGTATAGTATTTTGTGTTGTCGTATTTTCATGCTACATTGAATACATAAATGTATCAGATGGGTTGGCGCCGGTTTGACTGTGAAATTTTTTTGGCCTAAGGTTAAATAAGGGATAGAACATTTTTCTTTTCAAATACAATCTATATAGTCTATTCATACTTGACTCACTAAATAAATATTAAATTCATTATGGCAAGCTATTTAAATGTAAAATTAAAGATTACTATAAAAATCTAAAATGTTAAACTTATTCCTCAAATTAGAATGATTTTATATGTGCGTAAATAAATATTTTTATGTGTTAATTTCTGGCAGTGGCTTTTATTTTTTATATTTAAGATATAAAGTTATATTTTATAATCTCTGCTGTTCCACTGAGCTAGTGACTTGGGCTAACAATCTGAATATTTAAATAAAGTGGAATCTTAACAGTGCGTATCTGCCTATTTTATAAATTTTTCTAGGCTCAAATGTCTAGATGGTGCCCCTGTAGTGCAGATTGTGGTTAGATTCGATCTTCACTTTCTTTCCAATCGTTATAATATATATGTGTATGTGTGTGTGTGTGTGCATGTCAGTGATGAAGCATTACTTTTTTAGGAATGGAAGCACACTACATAATCTTTTTTTATAATGTTTTTATTTTGCTTGCCACAATTTTATGTAATAGCTAATATATACATATTACATACATCTAGAAAAATCTGGAATTCTTTTATTGATATTTTTATTTTCTAAATGTTTTTAACATTCTTAAGTTTTTACTATTAATTACATTTTAGCATTGTTTGAACTTCTTATAATCAACAAATAAAGTGAATAATGCAATGGACAAACTCATTATTTGCCTTATTAAAAACAGTTGAACTGTTTGTAAAAAAATTGAAAGTTAACAGAAATCCACACAAAAAATAATGAGTTCGAAGTGTTCATTCTTCTTTTTTATGTTTGACAAAATAGCTTAGAGAAATTAAAAAACTCACTTATCTGTTACTCAGACCATGGCTAGCTTATGCATAGATAAGTTTTATTTTTAACATTGTTTGAACTTATAATCAATGAATAATGTGATGGTCAATCACATTAATTGCCTTATATAAAAAACAATTCAGCTATTGGTAAAGAATTGAAAGTCAATGAAAATTCCATACAAAAAATAATGAGTTTGAAAAGTTTATTCTTCTTTTTTTTTATGTTTAGAAAAATACTTTAGATAATTTTTTTTTATATTTGTATGTGTAACTTATTGGATCGATTTTGTGAGGTTGAATATGTACATATTTTAGTGAATTTTTAAAATTGAACCTTTTATGAATTCTTCTACAGAAGCACTCATTCTGTTCAATACATGAAACCTTCATCCCTGATATCCCAATATCAATAACAATGAACAATTTCAAGCTGTTGCCAAGGCAACACATCACAGATTATATGTAATTATGTAAGTCTCAGCACTCTCTAGAAAGCATAGCTTAAAATTGATAAATGCTTTTAAGGAAAAAAGACCATATTTTATGACATATAATTGTTTTACATAAAAAAATATATAATTGTCAAGCATGTTACATTCAGTGATATTAGAAAAAAAATTATAACTTCAATATTATTGAATGTTTTGTAGATATTTTTAATTTAATAAAATTAAACTTCATAGTCAAATCAGCTTCACAATATTAAATACATAAAATGTAGAGACAATTTTTATTTCATTTTCAATCTTTACCTTCTTATAAAATATTATAAACGCAGAGATTAAATATATAGTTATCAATCACATGCCAGATTATATGGAATTATATAAATGTAGTAACAAATGTTCAAATTTCCAGCACAACTGATGAATGTGCAAATTACAAGTACAATTTGATCTATAAAAGTCAAACATTCTGCATTTATATTTTTAACATTGCCCAATTTAGATAAATATATTAATGATTATTACTAATCATTTATTAAATTAGAGATTATCACATAATTTTTAAACTAAATATAAACTTCAAATTCAGTTAAATATTTATATATATATTGTAGGGTATTGAGTTCAAATCCTACATTACAAATCCCAAAAGCCTTAGAAGGAAAGTGGAAGAAATATTTTTTCTCTATTCAACTGATTTTATTAATGAAAGAAGACAATATATAATTTTTTTGAGTAGTTATATTTAAGAATTAAAGATTAAGCACATATAAACAAATGTGTGTAGTTGTAGACTCTATAAATCATTTTTCTAAGTTTACTCATTAACTTTTTATAGTTAATTTATATCTATTATAATGTTCTTTCTTAATAATGCTTTGATTTTAATACTTTCTCATTACTAATTTATTCTATGACTTTGATACTAATAATGTTAATAATCAGTAGCTTTCAAATCATTTAAATTATTTTTGATAGGCAAGTTTTTACAGAAATGAGTAGATATATATGTGTGTGTACAAACACTAAAGCATAAACATTTACAGATATATTAAGAGTTTTTAAATAATTTCATATTTTCTGTGTAAAAAGTGGTTTTTCTTCTTATATATTATTTAAGTTCAATTTTTCTTATTTTATTTAAAGAGGTTTAAGAAAGATTTCAATCTAGTGTTAAAGTTGAGAGAGAAAGATAAGGTCAATTTTAACATATCTTCAATGAGAGAAATTGGGGGGGGGGGATGAGAACAATGACTCATTAGTAAATTATTATATTTACAAAAAGACCACAGATCATTTGGACCACAGCAAATAATAAACTTTAAAGAAATATAAAGATCAAAGAAAAGATTGCATCTTAGCTGCACTGATGAAGTATAATTTATAGATAATTGGGTGTTTCAATAACAAAATAGGTGTGATGTCATCAAAAAGCTAGTGCATATATAGTCTGAAAAATAAAACCTTTGGGCTTAATAAATCTTATTGCCTCTTAAAAACCACACATCACTATTTTATATTTGAAGGTTTCTACAGCAGCATGGAGAGATAAAGATATTTTGTTGAATGGTTCTACCATCCGATCCAAAGAACTCTATACACATCAGAAGAATTAAAATCTAAAAGGAAAATAACAAAGAGTATTCCCATGGCTGATCTCCAAAGTCCAAAGGAGACTTTAAGCCTTGCTGTTGCTTCATCTATTTTATTGCTGAATTCAAATAAAAGCATAAAGTAAAGATGCTGAAATTTATATTAAAAGCAAAAATATCCATTTGTCTATAGAAGTAATTATACCCAGAGCAGAAAAAATGAAGAAACCATATCAGTGTTAAAATGATCCCTAAGAAAACACAATTTATGTCACAGTGTCATCATCATCACAATAAAGTTGGAAGAATTACAAGCCCAAGCCTAAAATAGAACTTTTCCAGTATGAATCTACACATGTTAAATAGTATGTGGCTGAATTCAAATTCTTAACTTTAAACAAGCTGATATTAAAATGGAATTCACCAGATTCATTCAAATAGTCTCTCCATCAAAAATAAAAAAGAACTTGATAATATCAATTTTAATTTGATTTTCTCAATGACTATTGATTAATGATGTTTATCAATATAATATTGTTTTATTCGATTACCAATACATGTAGCCATTTATATGTGTATTTTTTTTATCAAATGTCTTTATTGGGTATTCATTCAACGCACCTATAACAATGCTTAACACTCATTGCTGTTGAGCTAACTGAGTGCTTGTCAGACTCAGCCTTCTGTTCAACTTTTTATAATTCATTTTTTGTAATGGCTTTGCTTGACATGCTATAGATTCTACCAGCATGGCTTGAGCTACAGCCTTTTCAAGTCTATATCTGGTGTCATTAATAGTTTGAGTCTTAAATTATGATCGTTCATGCCACAAATGAAATGATTGCATAGTGTTTCATTTAAGAACTCTTTA
The DNA here is from genome assembly GCA_028023455.1 of Epiperipatus broadwayi. Classification (NCBI taxonomy): domain Eukaryota; kingdom Metazoa; phylum Onychophora; class Udeonychophora; order Euonychophora; family Peripatidae; genus Epiperipatus; species Epiperipatus broadwayi. The sequence goes on from JAQFVV010013213.1 coordinate 60,118, forward strand.
AATTGGCACATAAATTCTAATATCCAGATTTGCATTGCAAATTCTCTAGATTTTTCTCCCTCTGCCTGCATACAGAGATTGAAATAATATCTCTGCATTATTGTTAGCGGTTTGGGGGGAAAATATTCTGTGAGAATCGCCAACACCTTCTCAAAATTCAAGTCAGCCAGTGTTTCTGACCCAATTTGTGATTTTAAAATATTAAACGCCTGTGACCCAATTATAGTTATCAGCATCGCTAATTTTATTTTAGACTTTTTGATCTGATTGGCCTACATATAAAAAATTAGGCACTCTTTGTAGCTTGACCAGTTCTCAGGGAACCCTGGATCAAAAGCTTCCATCAAGCCAATTATATTAGCTATTTTTTCATTTTATTTTTCTCTGTTATCACATGAGAAAATATTTTTTCCATATATTTGCAAGTAACCACTCGATACGGTTATGTTCAACAGATTTTTTACTCCACTAGGGTGAGCTTCTGTCTTTTTTTAGCAAGGCCAATTTTGATTGGTTTAATCGTGTTTGTGATCACTTTATTTTTCCTCCCAGAAATAAGTGATTTTGACAATGGCTGTTTAGTAAATACTATTTCGTGTATTTTACTTATTTTGCCAGAAATAAGTGATTTTAAGAATCACTGTTTAATAAATACGTATTTCATTTGGACAGTATTTAAGTGTGATTTAGTAATCACAGCTTTGTAACTTACGAGTGTCTATATAATTGCGCATTCACGTATTTACATTTTCCTAGTTTTTTTCTTTTTCCAGCCATGGGGAAAAAAAATCTTTTGTCAAACTGCACCAAATCTGTTGTGTTTGGTCTGGATTACAGACCCAACCAACAGGAAATAATATAAAATAATACTAAGACAAGTATTACAATTAATATATTTATTATATATACAACTATATACAATACAATATATATACAAGAGAATATCTACAAATGGTGAGTATTGGAGTTTAATGTAAACTCTGAGTTCTGCCTACCACTTTCAGCTACACCTGATGGCTTGCCTCACAGTTAGGGTGTACAACTCTTCCAGCTGTACAAGACAGCTTGCCTCAAGCCGAGTGTGGTCTTAGCAGTGTCCGGTCTCTGTGGGACTTGCGTAGCTGCATAGATTAAATAGCGTAGTGCTATCAATGGGAATACTTGCTGCTGTTTAGGTTGGCAAAGTTTCCCTGGGGGAACACAAAGAGTCTGTTCAGGTTAGACATGTTCTTCCCCAATTCTTACAAAAGGCTGACTATTTATACCCAGATCCCTGACCTTATTGAAAACCTTTGGATTCAGCAAGCATTGTTGCTTATTGACCTGTAATAATCATTGGCTATGTTGTTATCTATACATCAGCCTATTGGCCTGTGGCAGACAATGCTTAATCCAATCAGATAAGGAGGCATCTGGAATAGTCCACTTCTGAGAGAAGGGAGGACTATAACAATAATTTTGTTTTATTAGATTACCAATACATGTATCCATTTATATGTGTATTTTTTTTATCAAATGTCTTATTGTGTATTCATTCAGGTATCATAAATCTGTTTATTCATATTATATGTAAAGATTAAATACAAAATTTATTGATAAAGGCAAGTCATATATACATACATACCTAATGATATAAATATGCTTACATGAATACATGTTGAGTATAAATGTACAAATCGATAAGGAAAGAAATGTAGCAATCATGAGAGATAGATTTTAAAGCAATTGGCGACCTAGATTAATGAAAATTAGGATAAATAACTAGGAACAAATCTCTTTTTAAATGTTCCTGTCTTTATACTTTAACTAACTTTTCTACTTATTTTTCGATTATCATTTTTTTAAGATTATGGGCAGAAAAATATATGTTATATGCAATATGCGAGAATGTGCAGGTATTGGGTATTTATTTTAAAAATTAAAATATTTCTATAAGATTTCTATTCACCCACCAGAGATATAAACAGACACACATCACGCTATATAATATTAACAATTGAGTTTAAGTTTCCTTAAGGGGGAAGATTTTTAGTTATTATTATTATTTGAATATAACTAATTTTATTATTAATTATATCAATTTTTCTGTTTGTATATTGATGATTAACCAATAATAAAATTTAATTTGTTTTTATTAAAAGAGGTTTATATATTTCTTAAAGTTAATCATTGTCTTGTGAAGTTAGTTTATTCATCACTGAAGGATTTCAATCATTAAAACATAGTTTAAATACAACAATAGTTTGGTAAATAATTATAGATTGATAAAAAAAAAAATGTTTTGTGTTGTGAATTAGGCATAAAGCTGTGGCTGGAAGCATAATTATCATCATCATTATCTTGTTCATTAATAAATAGTCTAAATAAATATAATACATAGTCATATATAAATAATGGTCATCACTGTATTTGTCTATTATTTGTGAGTCATCATAAGAGATAATGACCACTCAAGATGTAGTGAATTGCCAATGATAATCTATAGTATTAAATATGAGCTAGTAAAAACTTATAATATTATTAAATATGAGCTTGAAAGATTTATAATTATAAACTATTATCTACATAAAAAGTTGTCTGCACAAGAATTTGTTAGCTCAGCTATGGAGTAATATTAATGACTTATCATTAATACAAGCGCAAATAATATTGTTATGAAATGGAAAATCCTACACAATGTTATAAATAATGTACCAATTAAGGTTCAAACCAGGTATGATTATAAGTAGGTATCTAATGTAACTTTATATATGTTTACATAGGCTAGTGGCATCCAGATATACAGATATATGTATGAGAAAGCAATAAATGGAGAGTAAAATGGTTAGTTGTAGAGTGGTTTATCTTATTGGAGTATTAAGCTGCTTACATTGATTATTGGTAATAAATCTAAAACAATTGAGACCCATTGCAAATGACTGTCACAATGAGGAGTAATAAGGAAATGGATTTTATTTAGATTAAATTTCATATTCCATTACAAACGCCATCCAAATGTGCATGCTATTAGATAAGGGCATGTCAGTGCATAGTATATAGATTTTGTACATTCAGTTATAAATGATATAGATATTTTCATTCCATTACAAATGGTGTCCAACATAGGGCATGAGATATACTATCTACTTGAGATGAAAAGTAGGTATAATAGAGATGAAAAAAGAAGGGAATTTTTTCTTGGTATAGAATTATTTTTGCCTTGTGTTCTTGTTTAGACTTTTATATAGTGGTGATTTTGTTGTTTTATTTCTTCATTAATGTTGGTGAGTACAGTCATAAAACAGGTTAGTTTTTTTAATTCTTAAGACATTATATCACAACTTAAGTTAGTGTTTAAACCAGCAACAAGCTTTTCTTATTAAACATTTTGTTATTAATAAAATACATTACTGTGAGATAGGGACAAAGGTATTGATGATTATGAATTATAAAATAGTAATATCATGTATATTTGGAGAGGTCATGTTATAGAAAATCTATGATTTTGGAGATTGGATTAAGTATTTGAGTGTTGGAGCTTGGTTGGCTATATTGCAGTTTTTGATGATGGATAGGGAGTTTTGTCATTGCCTTGAGGATGTTGTGTATTCATGCAACTCATGTCTTTCAATTTCATTCACTGATCCAACCCAGGTTATGATGTGTTATTGTTTATCATGAAGCAGTTAATATAGTCCTGCCATAATCTCAGTCTTTAAGTCCTCTAGGAAGTGAGCAAGGTATTGTTTTATATATTTCCAGCCCCTAAGACTTGAACAAAGCAGGGCATTGCAACAGACTTTGCATTATTTCATCAAGGGTTGTGGTAGTTTAAAGTTATTAAATTGGGGTAGCTTTCTGGATGTTCATGCTGCATTATGTCATTATAGTGATGTGACTGAATTCTTTCTTTGTCTCAGAATTATAAGTTGTTAGTCATTCTGTTAGCTGTCAGTATTTGTCAGATCTCTAGAAAAATAGATGAGTATATAATTTGAAGTATAAACTCTGTTATGAATATATGCATGTATTATGTAAATTGTCAGGCGAGTAATTAAATAATGGATATGGAGAAAAACATTTTTAAGAATAATAAAAAGCAGGATGATAAAGGCAAATTAGTCAGGAAAGGATAAGTGCTCTGAAAAAAAGAATGGATGTGCAGGTTCTTGGTGATCAGGGAACCTGACAACAAAGTCATTAAATCTGATTAAAAGAAAAGAAAAATATTACTTATTTAAAAACAGTAAGAAAAGAGCTTTTTTTTTATATATAAAAATAGAGCAACATGGACTCTGACAAGAAATAAGGGAGGGCCAGAATACAGTGAAACAGACAAGTTCCAAATCCTAGTAGGCCAAATTACAAAGATATTAGATAATCACTCCAGTAAATGGGAAAACCAAATTAAAGAAATGAATAAACAACAAAATGTGAAACTCATAGAAATGTATAAAGAATTAAATAAGAAAATGCATAGAAAATCCAGTAAATGGAAAAGGTAAATTAAAAAATTAGATAGTAAAATCAATAATCAATATCTAGAGATGAAGAACAATCTGGATGAAAGGTTTAGGAACCCAAATCATTAAATGAAAAATTGTGAAGAAAAATTAGAAAATAAGATTCAATAATTTGATGATAGGTGTGAGACCTGGTTCACTAAACTAGTACATAAGTTAGAGAAGTTACAAGAAAAATGAGATAAAAAAGTTCCCAAAAAATAGAGATTAAGATAGAGGGCATATAAGAAAAATGCTTAGAGATGAAAGAATGATATGCTGAAGGGAAGCAAAGGAATGACCAATTTAAAGAAGATATAAAAGTAGTAATCAATGACCTTAAGATAGAAGTTATAGATGTGAAAAAACAGTAAAGAGAGTGTATAAGGAGATAAATGAAGGCCAGGATAGAGTAGATTGTGAAGTGAAGAACATATGAATGGAGTCTAAAAAAGAACAGGGTATAAAATATCAAGAGTTAAATTAAAAGAAAAAGTGATAAAAGAGACAAAACAAAGTTTCCAAAAAAGAGAATATCATAGAATGATCAGGAAGATCTTAGTACACAGTTAGCCAGTCAAAAGATGGTTATAAAAGTATATAAGTGTATGAAAAGCATATATATTAATTTTATTTGGTATCAGGATGATGTATTTTTAAATAAACTACAAAATCAATGTATAGGTAGAAGGCTACACTACTTCTTGATGTAACGAGTTATTTTGTAAATACTCAAGTATAATAAAATCAGAGGAAAATATTGTATTAAATATGAAAGTTAGAGACTTAAAACCAGCTGTCACTATAAACAATTTTGTATGGTATCGAGACCCTATATTTTTAGATAGATTGTATGGCCACCATATTGATCTAGATTTGTATAGAATATATCATAAATGAGATTTGTATTACAAATGTCCAGTGAAGATGAAAGTTGAAAGAGATTTTTATTATAAATGTCTGGGGAAAATAAAAGATGGAAGGATCATATATTTACAATTCTTTCTATTACTGAATATAAAATATAATCAATTTTATAGACAACTTTTTTAATAATAAATAATAAATTTATATACATCAAATCGATTTTCATTCAAAATGAACCTTTTCAAGATGTTATAGTAATTAAAACAGTCACGTGATTTATATATTATATTAACTTAGCATACATCTATTGTTCAAATTTAACTTTAAAAAATGTTAAATTTTCTAAGTTATATTTTATGACCACTTCAAATGATGCTATATTATGGGCTTGTACATTTCCAAATGCAACATGGCATCCATCTCTTTTCATATTTCAATTAAAGCTAATTCTTCCTGAATTAAAATACTAGTGAATTGTTATTATTTTAATTCAGGAAAAATTAGCTTCAATTGAAATATGAAAAGAGTTGGATGTCATGTAATATTTGGAAATGTAGAAGTCCACAACATAGCATCATTTGACGTGGGCATAAAATAAAACTTAGAAAATTTTAAACATTTTTTAAAGTTAAATTGGAACAATAGATGTATGCTAAGTTAATATATAAATCACGTGCCTGTTTTAATTATTATAACATCTTGAAAAGGTTCATTTTGAATAAAAATCGATTTGATGTATATAAATTTATTATTTATTATTAAAAAAAGTTATCTATAATATTGATTATATTTTATATTCAGTAATAGGAAGTATTTCATGAAAACAACATAATGGTTTTTGCCATCATATGAAATATTTACAATTCTGTACAGACCCTGCCTATAATAATATAATATGGCATAATCAATTTATTTTAGTTACACGATTTCAAAAAAAAAATCATCACATAATTTTTTTCTTCATAGGAGGGGGAAGCTGTACAGTATTGAATTGAAACCCTACATTAAAAATCCCAAAAGCCTCAGAAGAAAAGTGGGAGAAATATTTTTCTCTATTCAACTAATTTTATTAATGAAGGAAGACAATATATAATTTTTTGAGTGGTTATATTTAAGAATTAAAGATTAAACACATATAAACTCTATAAGTAATTTTTCTAAGTTTATTCATTAACTCTTTATAGTTAATATATATCTAAGAAATTATAATATTCTTTCTTAATAATGCTTTGATTTTAATACTTTCTTATTACTAATTTATTCTATGACTTTGATACTAATAATATTAATAATCTGTAGCTTTTAAATCATTTAGATTATTTTTGATAAGCAAGTTTTTACAGAAATGAATATATATATATATATGTACAAACCCTAAAGCATAAACATTTACTGAAATATTAAGAGTTTTTAAATAATTTCATATTTTCTGTGTAAAACGTGGTTTTTCTTCTTATATATTATTTAAGTCCAATTTTTATTATTTTATTTAAAGGGGTTTAAGAAAATTTTCAATCTAGTGTTAGAGTTGAGAGAGAAAGATAAGGTCAATTTTAACTTAACTTTAATGTGGAAATTGGGAGTGTAAACAATGATCATTAGTAAGTAATTATAATTACAAAGAGACCTCAGATCGTTTGGACCATGCCAAATAATAAAATTTGAAAAAATATAAAGATCAAAAAAAGGATAGTATCACAGCTGCACTGAGGAAGTATAATTTATAAATAATTGGATGTTTCAATAATAAAATATGCATGATGTCATCAAAAGGCTAGCACATATACAGTCTGAAAAATAACATATTTGGGCATAATAAGCCTTACTGCCTCTTAGAAGCCATGCATCATTATTTTATATTTGAAGTTTCTACAGCAACATGAAGGGGTAGAAGGATATTTTGTTGAACGGTCCCAATGGTTGATCCAAAGAACTCTATGCACATTGGAAGAATTAAAATCTAAAAGGAAAATAACAAATAGTATCCCTTAGCTGATCTCCAAAGTCCAAAGAAGACTTCAAGCCTTGTTATTGCTTCACCTATGCTGTTGGTGAATTCAAATAAAAGCACAAATTAAAGATGCTGAAATTTATATTAAAAGCAGAAATATCCATTTGTCTATAGAAGTAATTATATCCAGAGCAGAAGAAATGAAGAAACCATCTCAGTGTTAAAATAGTCCCTAAAGAAAGACAATTTTTATCGCAGCATCATCATCATCACAGTAAAGAAGGAAGAATTACAAACCCAAGCCTAGTATGTGGATAAACTCAAATTCTTAACCTTGAACAAGCTGATATTAAAATAAAATTCACTAGACTCATTGAAATGGTCTCTCCATCAAAAATAAAAGAACTTGGTAATATCAATTTTAATTTTGTTTTCTCAATGACTATTAAACAATTCTCTTTTAAATAAATCAATTTGTGTGTCTCTCTCTAAGTATTAAAAAATATGAATTAATCATTGATTATTAGAAAAGGTTTTTCAATAATGATGAATATTGACTTTAACAATATATTATGTTTTATTCAATTATCAATACATATAGCTATTTATATGTGTATTTTTTTTTATCAAATGTCCTTATTGTGTATTAAGTGAGGTATCATGAAAATCTATTTATTCATATTATATGTAAAGATTAATTACAAAATTTATTGATAATGGGAAGTACATACACACACACACACCTAATGATATAAATATGCCTACATGAATACGTGTTGAGTATAAATGTACAAACCAATAAGGGTAGAAATGTAACATCATGAGAGATAGATATTAAAGCAATTGGCAACCTAGATTAATGATAATTATTATAAATAACGAGGAACAGATCTCTTTTTAAATGTTCTTGCCTTTATACTTTAAGTAAGTAACTTTTTCAACTTATTTTTCCATTATCATTTTGTTAAGATTATGAGCCGAAAAATGTATGTTATATGCAATATGCGAGTATGTGTGGGTATCGAGTGTTTATTTTAAAAATTAAAATGTTTTTATGATATAAGATTTCTATTCACCCACCAGAGATCTGAACAGACACATATACTATATAATATTAACAATTGAGTTTAAGATTCATTAAGAAAAAGGGGGAAGATTTTTGTTTGTTTGTTTGTTGCTGTTGTTGTTATTTGAATGTAACTAATTTTATTATTAATTATATAAATTTTTCTGTTTGTATATTGATGATTAACCAATAATAAAATGTAATTTGTTTTTATTAAAAGAGGTTTATATATTTCTTAGAGTTAATTATTGTCTTGTGAAATTAGTTTACGTTATCATCATCACTGATGGATTTCAATCATTAAAACATAGTTTAAATACAACAATATTTTAATAAATAATTATGAATTGATAAAAGATATGGTTTGTGTTGTGAGTTAGGCATAAAGCTGTGGCTGGAAGCATAATTATCATCATCTTATTAATTAATAAATAGTCTAAATAAATATAATAAATGGCCATATATAAATAATGGTCCTCACTGTGTTTGTTTATTATTTGTGAGCCATCATAAAAGATAATGACTACCATTGAAGACCACTAAAGATTTAGTGAATTGCCATCGATAATCTACAGTATTAAATATGAGCTAGTAAAAATGTATAATATTATTAAATATGAGCTTGAAAGATTTATAATTATAAACTATTATCTACATAAGAAGTTGTCTTAGAGTTTGCACAAGAATATTTAAGCTCAGCTATGAAGTAATATTAATGATTTACCATTAATACAAATGCAAATGATATTGTTATAAAATGGACAATCCTACACAGTGTTATAAATAATGTATCAATTGGAGTTCAAACCAGGTACAATTATAAGTAGATATCTAATATAATTTTATCTAGGTTTAGATATCCTAATGGGACCCAGATATATAGATATATGTAAGACAAAGCAAGGAATAGAAAGTAAAATGGTTAGTTGCAGAGTGTTTTGTACTATTGGGGGTATAAAACTGCTTACATTAGTTAATGGTAATAGATCTAAAACAATTGAGATCTGTTGTGAATGACTGCCCCAATGAGGAGTAGTAAAAAATGGATTTTATCTAGATTAATTTCATATTTCATTACAAATGCCACTCAAATCTGCAGGCTATTAAATATGGATATGGTAGTGCATAGTATATAGATTCTGGACATTCAGTTATAAATGATGTAGATATTTTTATTCTGTTACAATATATAATAAATTATTGTACATCCATAACATAGTTTACATACATGACTTTTTTTAACTGTAAATCCATTTTTTATTATACCTTTTAATATATTATAAAAGTCTTATGTGTAAAATTTAATTAAAAATAAGTTTAAAAAATAATTATTATTATTCAATGGCAATCTTATTTCTTTGTTTATTGAGAGTATAAGTGAAAAATAAAAGTGACTATTTTAAAATACCAAGTTGGTTTGAAAACCAGTTGCAAAATGGATGAAGAAAAAAAAACTCACTGTCTGCTTTCAAACTAGAATAGAAAAAGTACTTTTTCTTGTAGATTGAAAGCCAGAAAATTTTAAATTCATACCTATGTTGATATAATGCAAATACAAGAGTAAGTAAAAAATGCCTTACATTCCACAAATCACTGCCAACCTTGGAACTGATTAAAGATACTATGAGATAATGACACTTTCATTGCACAAGAATACCTGCCATGCGACTAATCACTTTTCAGAAAAAAATACCCACAATAAGTAGATTAATATGTTATGTAGATTTGATTCCCTAAATCACAAAGAGCAACTCTTTAAAAAGAACTTAACAGAAATAAATCACTGATCAATTAGATATATTAAATGGCAATCATTGTAGCCAGATATCTCAGTTTAAAATTATTTTAATGTGAAATAAAGTTGAGCTCAACAAAAAATAAAATAGATAACTGAATAAAATACTTAAAATAACTTTAAAGTAATTAGACTATTTAAAAATAGTTTCTACAATATGCATTCTCTTTCTTATTATTTTTATGTAAATATAAACTATTATATTGTTTTATTCTGTTTTCTTAATCAAACTATTGATACAGTTAATAATCTCGCTGTTTATATATTTTCTCATCCAAATTACAAGTAAATTATTTTAAATTGCCTTAAAATAATATTATAAATGTGGATAGGATAGTGATCAGGAAAATATGGCTGTATCTATAAAAAGACTTATCCTTAATGTAGTCCCAGTCTCATCATTATCCATGATTATTATTAAATTAGTTAATAAATGAAAAAATATGTAGTCACTTCATCATGTATGCATGCAGTCACTCATTTGATAATCATATTCCCCTAGACAGAGTTAATTTGTGAGTTTTTTCATTTTATTATATTTTTATCTATTACCATTATTAATAGTATAGTTGGACATCATTTATTGTTATAATATATATATATATATATATAATAATAATAATAAAGTAATAAATATTACAATAGTTTTTAATTAACAGACATTTTATTTGTATTATATATATATATATAAATACATGATATCATTATTACAACTTTGTCCCTCTTTTCCCATACGTATGACCATTATTAGAAATATTTGAAATTTTCATTTTACTATGTATTTTTGACATTTGAATAAAGATACATATATATAATACTCAACTTCTATAGAAAAAAATAGCAATTGATCTAAGCTTATAAGTTCACAAATGGTTTCTCATGAATAAATGAAAAGTCTTTGATTTATTAGTCATACCGATTTTTAAAACAAATTTGTTAATCAGATAATTATTAAAGTAATAAAAGTGCAGCAAAAATAAAATAAAAACAAAATATTATACTGTATTTAAATATTTGAACCATTAGACTGAAAAGCAAAGTAATATGTTAATTCGTTTCAGTTATTTTGTTATTGGCTTTAGTAAAACAAAAAATTGGTAAGGAACGTAAATCAAAGAGTGTATTTTTCCTGCCAATAGCCTACAGAATAATTCTGATATGAAGATTGATCAATGCATTATTACTAATTTAATATATCATAATAATATTAAGATCATGACAATTCTAATATCATCAATAAGCAATGTGTAAACTATCATCAAGTGCAACTAATTAACCAGTTTCTTTATTGCCTTGCTGCTGAATAATTAGGCAGAGAATTTAATAACTATTCATCAATATATACTACAATGTTGTCAATCTTTCTTAATCAAAAGAACAAGTAATTAAAATCATCACAAATTTTTGAAGGAAAAATAGTTGGTGGGTTTTCAGGATCAATACCTTAAGTATCAGACATTTAAAAACCATTGAACTTCTTATTACTAAGCAGTACAATTTAGTTTTTGGAGTCAAAAAAATTGATGAAACTCTTTAAAAAGTTAATGATAAAAGTTAATCCATTAATTAGATAAATCAATCCTACAAAATATTTTTATGGTAAAATTGTGCTATTGTATACACTCTAAAAATTTGGTTTGTGCATCAAAACTTTGATGAATCTTGTTAATTTTAAAGCAAATCTTTGGGATTTGTCAAGCATTGGTGGTCGAAAGGTCAGCGACAGCTGCTTTACAAGCGATTGTCCTGGGTTAGTGGATTCGCTTCCTGGCTGATGCTATGACACATGAAAAAAAAAATCTTTGGGATTTATCAAACTGAAAAAAGCATGATAAATTTGGAAGTCAGCAGGAAAAAAATATAATTATAAAAAGGAAGACAGGAATATAAAGATAAGTTGAATTTTACAGAGAAACGAACATGTACATACTTTGACTGATATATCTGCAAAAGATATTGATTTAATCCCATGCAATATTAAGTTAACTACATGGTTTTTTTGAAAAAAAAAAACAAACAAAAAACAAAAAAACAAAAACAACAATCTATTAATTCAGTTTCAATTTTCAAAGTAATTGCTTCAATTTTTATAATAATAATAACAGTTTAGAAAATGATTGTTTCTAAATAAAGTTTTAATACATTTAGGCCGTAAAAGTAGGTTTCGGTAACATAATTCATTTTATTGCATTTTCAGTTTGTATTAAATTCACTTTTCATCTTAAACATTATCACCTTTAAGATTAAATCTATTCTTTCCTCTTCTACTTCCCTCAAGCGATCAAATTCAATTTAGAAGATAAGATATCAAAATTAAATGTTATTACAACACTAAAAAAAAAAAAAAAAAAGAAAGTATTCAAAACAACAAATATTTCTAAAACATTTAATCAATTTTTTATTCCTCTTGAGCTGAATCAAATATATATATTTCACTATATTAATTCTATGATTAAACTATTTGAAATCAATAACAACTAATCATTTTAGTCATAATTTCTTACGTTAACCCTAAATAAATAAATTATAAATGAACTGGCCAATATGGAGTAAGTATAGTAGTTAGTATGTCTGCCTTCCATATTCATAACCTGCACAACATACGAATTTGGAAATCTTTTAAAGTTTTCTATTCATTAGGTGAGCTGTAATCCACATCATTTTCCATCCATTATTAGTCAATAAATGAGTATCAATTTGTGTAAAAACTCTGTGATAATCTGATTTGGTCAAGTAGTTGTTGATAATTATGAAGTAATGTGATAACATAATGCAGTCTTTACAACTAGGACACTGATTTCTTTGACTGCAAAACCTATGTTTTGCCTTTTATCTCTTAAAGTTTGAAATGCTTCATTGTAATTTATTTAAATTAAAAAATATACTGAATTATCAGTTCACCAAATTAATAATGTGACAATAGTTCAATGTTTCTGTGATAATGCAGTTATTTGTCATTCACAAGATTAGAATTTTTAGTCATCTTTTTTAGACATTCAACAACTATCACTAACCGACTTCCTAGTCATTTGGATCTATAAAGTTATCTAAAACTCAGTGTCAGATCAATACTAACTATGATATGATGCTATCTTCTAATCTAATGGGGGGAGGGGAATAACCACCATCTAAATAAATATATATACTTTTAATATATTAAATATACATATATATTTTTTATTTTTATATTTTATTTTTTTACAATATTTTGTCATAATTCTAAGATACATTTAAAAAACAATTAAAAATTTATATGTATCAATCATTTAAAAATAAGTCACTTTATTAAATAAAAATGAAGATTGTTAAATAAAAATAAAAAATAGAACAAATTTTTAATGTAATAAGTAGTTCATTTCACAATTTTTTCTAACTCAGTTTATGCATAAGATGAAAAATTCTAAATCTTATTTGCTGCAATATATTAAATTTATCTCTGTTGAATGTTTATGAAGAATCTTACTATTGTACCAGTCGATCATGTGCTATATAACAACACTTCCACAAACACAGCACAGTTCCATTTACTTGCCAGCTTGCATGCACAGCAGAGAAGAGACATGAGACTCGAATTAGGGTTGTCAAGGATGAATCCCCGTAAAACATAGAAGAATTAAAATAGTATGTAGTTATATTAATATATAAAATCCTTTTTATTTTTAATAATTAACCAAAATAAAGATTCGACTCTGGATAGAATTAAAATATACTTTAATATTACTTGAAAATGAACACAAGCATATATATAAATACATATATATATATATATATATATATATATATATATATATATATATATATATATATATATATATATATATATATATATATATATAAGATGATTTCACTTTAGAGGATCTTACATTTATTATGTAATACTTAATGATTCTTTATTTATTGTTAACCTGAATTTTGCAATAGGTTACTTTTTTTTTTCAACATATTTATTAAACAAGTACAATGTTTACAGTGACAATTATGTATACATGGTAAATTAAAAGGAAAGCTAGAATTACAAACATAAGAACGAATTACATGATTATAAATAAATAAAAGATAGTATTATTCTGGGCAAGAGGTAAACCCGAATACCTGGTCTACTGTTAACACACAAGTAGACCAATTAAGCTCACCCACTAACCTAGACAAATTGCCTCACACTACCAAGAGTCACGTTGTCAATCTAGAGTTTGGTCAGATCACCATTGGAAAAATCACTACAACTATGAAGGCTTAGGTATTTATGCTAAATCTGAGGTATTCAGTTAAATATTATCCATTTTGATAACATCTGAACCTCTGATTATTAACAAAACCACTTTCAGCAATATCTTAGACAGAAGAAACAAAGCGTTTTACCAGCAATCATCCTTGCAATACAATCAGAGTCCATGTTTCCTCGAATAATACTTTTGGAGCTAGGAGCATGTCACGTTTTTTAAATTTTATAAGTTTATTCAGAAAGAATTTTCCCTCAATAATTGCACCGGGATTTAAAACCATTTTACAACGAGTAGACCACAATGCATAGTTGATAAATAATGGCAGCCTAATATTAGGGATGGATCTTGTCTTAATACTGTCCTTAAGAGAGGTAACAAGGTAAAAATTTACTTTAAGGTTATCAGCAATAATCCTTTTAGACCTCCAGAGTCCATGGCATGAGTAAATCAGATGGTCAAATGTTTCGTCATGAGTCTGGCAGAGGGGGCAGATTGGGTCAATTTTGTTGATGCCTCGCCTATGGAAGAGAAACCAATCAGTGCTAATGGCATTTAAATTTATCTTAATAATAAAATCAAAGAATTTTGGTTCCATAGCCCAGCACCTGAAGAGGGAGATGATCTTATTATTGGTCAGGGCAAGGAGAGGTGTTATGGGAATTGTGACAGGGTGAATGAGACTATGTGCTTGCCAAATATTAATCCTGTTATCAAATGTATCATTTGTAATTACCATGTAGCTTTTGGTCAAATCAATTGCAGCATCAAGGAAATTCTTGATTCTAGGAGAGGGTCTATCAGTCGGGATAACTGGCAAAATGACTTGCTCATATCCAAATGATTTGATAAGCATGGTGATAAAATTAAATATCTTTTGAATATGAATGGCTTGAATAGCATGATAAGAAAGTCCATTATACTTCTGGTGAAGTTGCATCCTGTTAATGCTAATTGCAACAACTTTACCTCCCCAGAAAAATCGAGATGCAAGAGAATTCATTCTATTGATATAAGTCTTAGTGATCCTCATGATGGGCATGTAATAGTTGAGCTTGGGCATGATCTTCATATTGAGAAGCATTACCTTACCATGTAAGGAAAGGTAGACTTTAGACAGATGTTTAGTAAGTCTTTCCATTGAGTGCAGAATGTGATTTTGAATATCTTTGGACATTTGGAAGTATGTTTTGGATATCTCAAAGCCCAAAAACTTTTGAGGATTGGCTGTAAATTTGGATACAATCTTCTGACCTGAGGATACCTTCCATATAGCTGATTTCAATGGGTTGATGGTGAGACCATAGTCAGCTGTGTATTTATCCAATATGGAGTATAACTGAGGCAAATAGGTTGTTGAAGGGAGGAAGATGATTACGTCGTCCATATAGGCCATGAGCTTTATCAATTTGGCAAGCCTTGGTACATAGACACCAGGTAGTTGTTGTTTGATGGCTTTCAACAGTGGATCAATGTAGACTATAAAGAGAAGAGCACTGAGGGGGAGCCTTGCAGAATGGATGTGTTAGGTTGGAAAAATGAAGAGAGCTTGCCATTCAGTGAGACCAATTTCTCTGTTAGACATGAGGTTATCTATGATCTGTATGATAGAGGTTGGAATGTGATGGCCTTTCAGCAGGTTTAGAAGAGTACTGATGTTAACAGAATCGAAAGCTGCATTGAAATCAAGCTGGATAGCTATGACAGCCTGCTTTCTCTGTTGTCTAACATTACCAATTAATATTTTAGCTTGACCAATGGCTAAAATTGGTGAGGAATGTTTCTTCGCAAATTGGGAAAAAGATATATTTTGGAGTATCTTATCCTGGATCTTAACTTTTATGACAGATTCCAGGATTTTAATGATGAGTGAAGACATAGAAATAGGTCGAATGTTTTTGAGGGTGTGGGGATCTTCATACTTCTTTAGGAAGGGGACTAAAGCAATAGGATATAGGTGGGGGATTGTTCTTTTCTCCTGTGCCAAATGGTTGGTCATTCTAAATAGGATGGGAATTGTGAAGTGGCTTAGATGATCTAACAGGAAGTGTGGTATAGAATGCAGTCCGGGATGTATTTTATCTGGAAATGCTTGGAGTTTGGCTTTCAGCATATCTTCAGTGATACCATGATCATCTTGACAAATTAAAATGTCTTCAATGGGAGTATTAACATGGCTGAGACAATGAAATTTTTGTTCAAAGTGTTTATGGAGTTCCTTAATCATTGGAAGGCCAACAAAGGACTCCCCATCAATATTGATGATAGTGGGAGTAGAGGGGGTTTAATAGCACCCAGTGACCAACGCAAGTAGCTTCTAGCCCAATAGTTCTGCTGAGCCAGAAACACCTTGGCACGCTTTATAGACAGATAATCTGCAAGTGCCTTCTGTTTGGCTTTATACTGTAGCTTAACAGATATAATCTCATCTATAAAAGATGCGGCAGAGTTAAATGTCTTCATTCTGAAACCAAGCTCATCCAAGTCTTTTAGTAATGCCAATGGTCCCTTTCGCTTAATTGTATGGTAGGAAATGATCGATTGAAGAATGCCAATAAAGGCAAACCATTGTAACGAGCACAGATGTTCGTTACATTGTTTTTTTATTTATTTATTAAACATGAAAGTAAATTAAAAAGTTCGCATTTAAAAACTTTCTTTAAGAATTAAAAATTGAAATTAAATATCATCTTAAACTCGTATATATTAACTCGCACTGATAATGAAAAATTATTAAAATAAAACTTTATTAAAGAAAAAGTATTTTAAAAGTAAATTTTAAAAAGATTTGGAGATAAAATTATATCTTTAAATTTATCTTTAAATATATCTTTGATTTGGAAAACAGGTTAATTAATCAGAAATGGAAATGATAAATTTAATTAGTCAAATGTAAACCAGCCTTGGGCATTTAAATGTAAAAACATTGGTCAGATAGGAAAACAATAGAAACTTTTAGCAAATGAAATAAATCCATTGGGAAATCGGACCTCAACGAAAAGGATCATCACATCGATGATGTAATGTTAAGTCAATCTTTCAAAGTAATATAAAAGGACAAGTTTGGAAATTATTAGTTAATGATAGATTATTTATGATGTGACAGATATGTGTTAGTGCGGAAGTGAAGGAGAAGAGATTGAAAAAGACGCACGTTCAATCCCTTCAGTTGTTATAAAATGGAAAAATGAAACATCGCTTTTCTTATATTCAGAGGACCACAGGATCATCGGGAAATTTAACGCTGGATTTCAAATGGCAAGCAACTGTAAAAGATGAACATTTCTAAAACCGTAAGAACTTTATAAAATATAACGAACAATATTAATTTGAAAACACTAAGAACTTTAAATTTTAAACTTTCCTAGTATTTAATTGTTACAAATAGAATCCTATCTGACCAAACTAAATTCTTTATTAATAGTGTTATTTGATGTATTTTTTTCTTATTTATGTAAAATCATTTCCATTTATTTATTTTTTGTTCTTTAAGTTTTTATCATGATTTTTTGTTTTTCGTTAAATTAATTATATAAATGTTAAACTTAAGTCGGGCATGAATGGCTGTATCGATTTGTAAAGTTATATTAGGGGAGGGTAATCTTAGGTTATTTGTGTCATTGTTAAATTGGGTCAATGGATTGGATATATTGATGTAGTTAGTAGATGTAGTCGGAGATTCGCTACTGGCAGAATCGCTTCATACACCGCACTCTCCCGTTTTGCCTATGGAAGGAATTATAAGATGCAGAGCACAGTTCCTTTCTATGGAGTTTTTTTTTATTGCTCTTCTTGTCAGATAGATGTCATATTCCTATTTGACGAGAGGCAATTTCTTCTCTTAACTTTTGGTGCTGCCATATTTCGTATTACATTGAATACATCGATATATCAGATGGATTGATGCCAGTTTGACTGCGAATTTTAGCCTAAGGTTAAATAGGGATAGAATGTTTATTTTCAAAAGCAAATTTATGTAGTCTATTCATACTCGACACTAAATAAAAATGCATTACATTTAAGTTGTTTATAGACGTTTGCATGGATTCGTTATCGGTTAATTATGTTTTCGATTTCATATTTGATCAAAATATATAGACATTCGATAAATAATGATACCTTACTGGTGAGTATCTAAAATGTATTTATTCGGATGTCTTTTAAGTCATTGGTGACAGACATTCGATAAATAATGATACCTTACTGGTGAGTATCTAAAATGTATTTATTCGGATGTCTTTTAAGTCATTGGTGACAATGCAAGTATCTTATGGTGAATACTATTGGGTTACTTATAAATTTCCCTCTGCAATTGTCAGTATCAATGATTTTATATTTTGATCATTTATGTTTACTTTGAAATGTTTTTAACCATGTAATCTATGTAACCGATCTATATGCAACATCTTAAAACAAGCTTTTATAATCCCATCTGTGCGAACATAATTAAAATGTAAACTTATAATATAATAGAAATTAAAATGTAAATTAAAAATCTAAAGTAAAGTTAAAAAAAATAATGTTAAAATGTAAACTGATACTAAAACAATTTCCAATCTTATATATATATGTGCATAAATAAATGTTTGTATGTTAATTACTGGCAGTGGCTTATTTTATTCTTTTTTATATATGTGCTCTTATATTATATTATTAAATCTCTGCTACTCCCTGAGCTAGTGACTTGGGCTAATGACCGGAATCCAAAATTTAAAAAAAAAAAAAAAAATTTTTTTTGACTTACGTATCTGCCTACTTTATAATTTTTTCTAGGTTCAAATGTCTAGATGGCGCCCTGTAGTGCAGTTTACAAAAGTCTACATTCTCCGGATCGTTACACCATGCTTCCTCTATAGGTTTGGCAAGTATATCTATTTTTTTGAAATATATATAAGCATCAGATGATATGGCTTCTGTTATATTCGATTTTGTCAACATTCTAATGGTGTTGCAAGCGGGAGTGACATTATTAGCAGCTTCAATCTGAACTACTAGGGTAAGATGGTCAGAAAAGACCACATCTTCTAATTTTGCAGTGATGAGAAAATGTATGTCAGGCATATAAAAGAATAGATCAATCAGTGACCTGTATTTTCTGGTGTAAAAAGAGTAGGAATCATCAGGCAGATGACCCTCTCCACTCATAAATGGCTTATCCATCAAGCGAATATAGGTTTTTGTAAATTTTGCATAAGTGATATTAAAGTCACCAAAGATTAGGGTGGGGTTATTATTTACCAATAGCATATTAATTATGTTAATTTCATTAACATGCAGCAGGACCTATCTGCATACACATATATTATATTGATTACCAAATTTTGATATGTGACTGATATAGAAATAAGGTTATTATCCTTATAGTGTATTATAAATTTATTAGGTGGGTGTTTTTTATTTATAAGTAAACCGACTCCGCCAGCTGCAGTAACGCTATCAGAGAAAGCTATGTATCCAAGAGATTCAAGACATTCTCTAATTCTATAATCAGAATTTGAGTGATATTTTGTTTCACACATAAAAAATAAATGTGGATTATTGATTGAGATCCATTGTTCAATGGCATATACCCTTTCCAATGAGTTGATACCCCTAACATTTACTCCTACAAACTTATGCAACATAATTGGGTTATGTATCTATTAAATCTACCACAAAGAATATAAGGTTCCCTTTTAATTCTCAGCATAAATAAAATGTAAATTCTAGTTGGGATAGTCTGGATCTTTGTAGTCTAGATCATCAATGGTGTTACCTGAGGTTTCTTCTAACCCAATGGGTTCAATCACCAGGGTGCCATCTGAACCGTCAACATCGATGACATGATGTACATCACCAGCAGTCACTTCTAATGAATTAAGACTCAATATCCTATTATCCTCATCTGATAACTGACATTTCTTCCCTGGACTTTTTTCCTTATGTATTGGAATATTGGTTTTCTTCTTCTGCTTAAGAGATAAACCTGTTTTTCTTCCCCAGAGATTTTTCATCTTCTGAGCTGGACTATTCCTTCTGAGCTAATATCTCCTTGGTTGGGGTTGATAGGCTTGTTTCTACTTTTAAGCTGCTTGTTCATACTTCTTGTGCATCTCAAAGTAGTGGTTTTAGTCTGATAAGGAACTAAACTTTCATTCAGAGGCTTCTTGACCAGATTGCTTGGAGTAGTGCTATCATATGCTGATAACATGCGGGATTGTCTGAAGTATCTTGCACCACCACAGTTTGTTGTGCTGATCCCATTATTTCAGCATGACATAGTTGGCTTTGTGTATCATTTCTTCCTTTAGAGGCTGGTGGAAATAGAGACTCATCTACAAGAAAGGGATCTTGTGCAATAGGTTACTTTATGCTAAAATAAACTCTTATTTACATGAGGAATGAAAGATTGATGATTGATTTACACTAGTACAAGAAATTTGCCATACAGTTAAGGTTATAAATCCCATTTGTTTATAGCAAAAATAAAAACTTCTCTTATATATATATATATATATATATATATATATATATATATATATATTGTGCCCTTTTGTATGGGTCACCATTTAAGTTTTGTGCTAATCTAGTAGAAAATTTTAAATTTAAGAAGTGTTTTAAAAAATGTGATGTTGATTTTGCTTGTGGTAATGTTACCATAAGTTTAACTAAGGCAATCTATGAGTATTTGGTATGGGAATTGTGTTGATATTGAGAGACATTTAAAATGATGATGATTATTATATAATACTGCATTAATAAATTTAATAGTAAATGTTTAAAGTGTTTAAAAATACAAGTTAAAATTAAATGTATATGTTTGTTGTTGATAAAATAATATTATAAGAGTATATAAATATTATTAATTATTATAAGTACTTAAATAGAAGATTAATATTTGATTTTAATAATATTGGATAATTATTTTAAAATCTGTTATAATGTCTTATTTATTTTAAAAATATTTATTTTAAAAATTCAATTGTTAGTTTATTTTTAGACGACGGTAAGCGTTTCTTTTATTGTAAAAAGAACAGATGTTTGTTAAATTTACACACACATGCGTGGAAGTTGTCTAATAAAGTTGCGTAATTATTTTAAAAAATCATGTTATAAAATTTATAAATAATACGTGAGTTATCACGAGATAAAAATAAAGATATTCAATGTAAAATATTAAAACTGATTTTAAAATGTTGTTTTGAAATATGACGTATAAAAAGACTTGATTTATTTTAAATGATCTTATAAAAGTTAAGATTTAAATCCAGTAAGAGTATATTTTAAAAAGTGTTTAATAAATTTAAATAAATGATAAATATTGTTTTAAAAGAATTTGATAAAATATTAAATATTAAATAAGTCATTATTTTATTTTTAATAGTGTGTTGATAAATATGTAAATAAGCAAAGTTTGATTGTTTAAACGTACCAATCAGATGTGGAGTCTCTTCAGTATAAAAGCTGGATTCAATTGTTGGAAGGCCTCTGTAATTAAATTTCTAAGTTAATCGTATATTAAAAAAATAGCAAGTAAATTTATAAACGCTCTTAAAATCAGTTGTAAAATATAAGAGTGTTATTGAATAATTTATAATATTTTTAAAATAATGAATATGGTAGTAATTTTAATATTCCCTATTGGTCTTCTTAATATGAAACTCAATTTACGTACAAATAATAATGGAAAATCAGTATCGGAGAAATATATCAGAAACTTTATGCTAGAAAAGTAACAGACTGGATTAGTACAGAAAACTATAAGATGGAGAAAAGTAGTATTTTGGCTATAAATAGTTTTAAAGTTAAATTATATTGTCTGTTATTAATAGATATTTTAAAGAAATAAAAATACTTCTGTAAAAAAAGTATTTTTGACAAATATAGAATTAAAGAATATCTTAAGTAAAGATATAAGAAACAGTAGTAAGTTTTATAAATACTTGCCTTGTTAAGTCTTTGTGCTTAAAAGATTAAATATTGTGATTTGAAGAAGGCAAATAGTTATAAAGATGATTATTTAAAATCGTAATATAATAAGAGTATTATATTGTAGTAATCTAAACGCTGGACTTATAGATGGAAAATAATTCTTACCGATATGTTATTTATAAATGCAAGTAATACAGATGTCAAATCAAATCAAACTAAGCAAGCAGCCAATTGATTAAAAATTCAATTTAAATAATTTATAAACTATAAATTAATTTAGAAATAATAACTTTTACAGTAATCTATGAAGAACTGATCCAGAACTTATAAACTATTTTTTAATTTTATTTGTTTTCTTGTGGAACTTATTATTTTTAAAATAAATGTTATCATTTTATTATAAACTTTCAAGAAACAATACAGGAACAAAATAGTGTTTTATTGCTTTATAGTGGTGTTTGTTAGAACTTTTAGGTAGAACAAAAGACGACTGGAATATGTAATATAATTTTTTTTATTTTATTTATTTAATATAAAATTTAAATATTATTAAACTATTAAAAAGTAGGTTAGGTACATTTATTAAATAGTAACTTAAAAATAATATAATAATTAATTACTCAATTTATTTTTATAATTAATATAACACGGATATTCTAATGAATGTTTATGAGTGAAATGATTTTTATTTTATGAGCTGATCGAGAGCTGGATAGCAGACTGGATATTATTATTGTTATGGTAAAAATATTGTATAATGATTTTTAATAATTTAATATTTTTTCTTTAGTCAACTGAATATTATGTTGTTGTAGAATGAATGGATAGATATTTTATGAAATACATATATTGGCATCTAATTTATTAAAATATTATTTTAATTTTAATGTCAACATGATAACATAGTAAAAGCTTAGAAATAATTATATGTTCTTTCGTAAATAATGATATTTTATTTATGCTTAGTATTGAAATGATGTTTATTATTTATCTTAATATTATTTTATTTTTGAATTTAGAAAGGATTTTAAAGTCTATATTTTGTGTATTTTGTTTATTGAATAAGTTAAGTTACGTTATGGGTAGAAGCTATATTTGGATTGAAGTTTATTAAGTATAGACAATGTAGTATAGGTAGATTAGATAATGAATATTTTATTTAAATTGATATTTATTTTCGGAAATTTAGATAAGTTTAGAATATTTATAGATAAATTATTAGAAGGATAAATAAAAAGTAAATGATTTTTAAAAAAAAGAAATCAAGGTATCTTAGAATATGATAAAGTTTAAATATATATTGAAAAAAAGTAGATGATAAGGTATAGGATTACATTAAGTAAATATATAGTCAATTTTTGTTTACTTCAAGATTATAATAAGCTATTAAAGCTATAAAGTATATATATATGGTATCTAATTATGTACTATTTAGTTAGTAAACATTTTTAATAATAGTATCTGACATGTATTATTATTTGTAATAATTAAAGATTACTACTATTTATTTTTAAATCAAGTTAAAAAACGTATATATTAATTAGCATTTAAGGATGTGTATTGTATTAAGTACATAAGTTAATAATGTAGCTCTTATATTTGTATTTCTTTTTTTATTTATTTTTATTTATTTTCTTAAATTATAAACTGTAAATAGTGTAAATAAATTTTTATTTGAGTTATTGTAAATAAATTGTTAATTTTTTTAAAAGTGTGTCATTTCATTATTTTTCAACAGTATTTTGACATCAGATAATTTGAAATAAACATAATATTTGCAAAATAATTTGTTATTATTATTTAGAATTGAATACATATTTTAAATATTTTATAAGAATTGATTGACAAAGAAATATTGAAGGTCATAGATATTATATGCATTATAGTACAATATTGTTTATTGACAGATTATTAAGTATAAGATTTTGATCTATTTTAAATGAAGATACCATAGAAATAAAAGATATACATATGTTGTTTATTTATTTAATGATTGATTATATCATAGAAATAGATGAGATTAAATTAATCTAAGATTAGTATTATTTACTATTATTATTAAATAAGTTAGGTGTATTTAAGTTTGATATAAAACCACATAACTTATTTACATATTTATTGTTATTTTAAAACTAGAGAATGAGTTATTTAATTATATTTTAAGTTAAAGTTAGGAATTATTTTAGTATTATTAAAGATAATTGATTTCATTTAAAAGTCAAAGAATGCTATAGTGTAGTAGAAGTGGTAAGGTAGTGGTAGTATTCTTATGCCATTGAGACAGTATCTTGGGAGATATTGACTCAGTGTAAATCTGCTTATTACTTTGTAACTTTACTTCGCAGTCTCATAATTTTATAAATACTTATTTAATTAGTATAATCTAGAACTATATTGATTTTGATGATTGATAATAAATTTAATTAAGATATGATAATATAAAAGTATATTAAAGATAGATATGTAAATTTTAATTAAGCATAATAATGTAACTGAGCTAGTTGTATTTTAAACTATTTTATATATCAAGAAGTAAGGGTACAATATATATATATATATATTAGAGAGGTGAAAATATATATGGATATGGGAATGGTTGATTAATGAAAAAAGGATACGAAACTTTAAACCAAGAGCACTACAGGAATTTATAAAAAACTTCTCTAAACATGATTCACAGTTTGCATACCAACCATTATGACTTATTGAGATGAAATAGATAAAAACAGTTTAATTAATGGATATTGTCACTACTAGCATAGGAATATTATATATATATATATATATATATATATATATATATATATATATATATATATATATATATATATATATATATATATATATATATATATATATATATATAAGAAAGCCCAGATAACCAAAGGATAGCTTCATCATTTGATGTATTTTCACGAAGAAGACATACATTTGCGCATATGACAAAGTGGTATGAAAGTTGAGGTAGGTCTGGTGATATGATGAGCTAGTGTATGGTATTCCTCATAGAGCATCCAATATCTTAGCCTTGCATTTCATAGGGAGTATAATCCCTGATTATGAACAATTTTTAAAATGAAGGGAAAACTTCAGAAAATCTTGGATAACTTACAGATTCTTGAAACTTCCCGAATGACAAAGCATTTATAATGAATAAACTTGTTGAGATATGCCAGCAGTACAATATAATGGTTTAATTGTCTGCATAATGATATGCATGATAGTGAATCATGCAATGAATATCAAATGAGACATTTATTTAATTATTTATTTCTTCCATTCAATTAGTCATTTGTTCTTTCCCATATATGCTTCAAACAAAATTAAAGCTTCAAATTATTTGGCCTATATAGGCGGTTAAAACAATTGATGCTTAATCTTTAATTATGATCTTTCATGAACAAAATAAAAAAATTAAACAAGACAGTTATTGAACGATCAATCCCATGAGTCTATTTTAACATAATGAACATTAAATCTTACAGAGAATGAGTAATAAATAAATTCTTAGCATTATAATGTACTTTACTTTAAAAAGAAATAATTATAGATCAAACTGGCAAGGTTGAGCTGAATTGACATGTTAAATAAAGAAAACTTTAAAAAATCATAGACAATATTATATAATAATATTAAACATAATGCACAGACTCATAAAGCTAGAATAAAAGTGAAATCAGAGTTAATATTATAAGAAATATAGTACAGATTAGAAAGAGGTCATTACAGGCAGAGATTATGTATAAATAAAAAAACATTAATTAGTATATATAGGCAAGCACAGACAACTTTACATAGATATTGGACTGTTACCTTGGCATATTCTGGGTCAATGGCTGGATAGTACCCTCTCTGAGCTTCAGTTTATGATGATGAACTTGGTGGTCAGCAATCTTGGTCATTACTACTACTTCATTGGTCACAGCATTCTTCCATGGCAGGAGCTTTGTGGTGGCTATTCTGGAGACAATCCTGACAGAAAGGATGGTTTGGCTTCCTACTCTACTGGTATTCTGGAATCACTCGTTACTATAGATTCTTTTATTGTTGTTCTTGTCAGGAAAGAAGGAATGAAAAAAAGCAAAGAGAACCCTTATCTCCAATCTATTCTATTTATATGGCCCAAACATTACAGGAATGTCTCTGTTCATTGATCCAGAGGCAGATAAGACAATTAATAAATTCTTTACCAAATTACAGCCCATTCTTAATTAAAAGTAAGATATAAGAAATTGATATGATTCAAATCACCTTCCAGCCTGAAAGAATTTAAGAATAAAAATAAATGAAACAAAGAACTTTCGCTAGTAAAATATTTTTAGTTAAAATGATTAAATTATAAAAGGAAAAACCTTAAAAAAACTATAAGAAAACAATATTTTAATTAATGAAAGCCTAGCTTTAAAAATATTTAATTAGTGAAACCAAACTTCACAATGTTAATTTGACCCTGCTATCTTGGTTATATCTTCTTTCTTTTATATCTCTACAAATATGAATTTAAATAGAAATAATTTTATAAAAAAATGATAAACTTTACATGATTATAATTTTTTTCTTTTTACAAAAAAAAATATAAGATCAAAATATTTTATAGTAACAAAATAACAAAATCAAAATTATAAACATTTGTTAAAAAGGAAAGATTTCACATATTTTATATATATATGTCACCACATAGAAGGTGATGGCAATGTTAATAAATTAAATATGATTGCTGAGTTTGAACTCTTGTAGATTATTAGTTTTTAGGAAATAAAACATGAAGGTCACTCTGATTACAGAATGACTGCTTCACTATATTGAAAAAGTTTTTATAAAGGATATGTTATTTGAAATATCATGTTTATAAGAATATTTAAAATAATAGATGTCCTGTAATTAACAATTTTTCATTTCATAAAGCTTATTCTGCTGCTAATGAATGTGAGAAAGATACTATTTCTTTTAAATAGTCAAAATAAGTCATAGATCACATGACCCAATTCTCTTAAGCTTGTAAGATATAATCAATGAGGATTGCCAATTCCTCAACAAGCTTTGTGATAAATGCTTAGCCAGAGCCAGCATTTAAAATATCTCTGTCAGGACC
>JAQFVV010013213.1:92500-140000 GCA_028023455.1 Epiperipatus broadwayi
ATTTATAATTTAAATGTACGAGTACTCCCAAAAATATTTTCTTTCATTTTCAATAAAACAACAAACTCAAAGGAGCTAAACCTCCTAAAAAGAAAGTTTATTCTTGGAAAACTTTTAAAGGAATGACCATCATCAATTATTTCTGCTATTCCAGCAAATCCCCCAATGAATTATATGATTTCTCAGGGCTATGGATATTAACTAGAATAAGAGTGTAAAATGCATATATTTGGATTGGGTTCCAAACACAAACTAAATGGATTAATAAACAAAAATATTTAACAATTTATTAATAAATAAAATTGTTACATATACTTGCAACTATTAACACATACTCAAAATATTAAATATCATAGTAGTAAAAGATATTTTAAGTTTGAGTTTAAGGCCTTACAGTATTTATAATAATAAGAATATTATCATGTTAAATATTGAAACAGTTACAAATCATCTTTTTTTTTCCAGACATTATTCTCTTTATATGTTAGGTTTGTCTTTGTTGGTTCCTCGACTATGTTAATTCTCATTTTGAATACTGGTAATGTTAGAGAGAGTAAATAAGATAGAACTGATGACATTATATAAGTTATAATATCAGTAGGACTTGTGTAATTTATATGGCACTGTCCATTTTTTTTCTTCATGGCATTATAGAGGCATTGCATTGGCTAATTTTGAAAACTTCAGCATCTGGATTCAATTGCATTTTCCAAGTATTTTAGCTGGTGTGTTTTTTGCGTTGCTTAGCTGAACATTGCAGAAGGTCTTCTACTCAATAATGTCATCATATTGTCTGTTATGACCAGTATATTGAAAAATACTTTTAAAAACAGTCAGTTAAATATAACTAGCCAAGTTACAGTAGAAAAAGGTAGAAAAAGAGTTTTAATCACTGGTTGTTTTTCTTCTCAACGTGAATCATTGCAACACTGTTTTAGTAGATGAGATGCAAAGTACTATGGAATCAAATGTTGGTTCCTGGAATCAGAATAGAAATTAGAATCTCTAGCTTCATGTTTCAGATCTATTTATATCTCTTTTTATGTTATTCAAATAACATGTTTTCAAATAACATATACATGACCAGCTTTGCATCATTACAATATATTTTTTGAAAAACATACTCTTTACTCTTTCCAAAATATGTTGTGGATACAAACTTTACATACATTGTATCATAACTTTATACATAAATAAGTGATACAAAAGAAAAAAATAGTTTTTCTCTTCTCTCTCTCTCTCTCTCTATTTGTATTCTGTAGCATAGGAAAAAAGAAAATTCATTGCCAATCTTTAACTATAGTTTATTTTTTTTATGAATTCCAACATTTTAATATTATATTTATCTTTGCCATCCAATTTTGTCCATGAAATGTGGGAAATTTTATTTAAAACTCAGTTCAGAAAAGGCAAACTAGAAAAGATTCAAATTTAGATTTTTAGAAACTACACAATTCAAAATTCTTTCACTTACCAAAAGCATTTTTCCTTCTTGCTTTACAATGTAATTCACAATTATGTTTCTCACATATTACAAAATAAAATTTAAAAATATCACCAAATGCATAAACAAACTTTTATTTTAATTTTTAGGCAGTTTACTTAATTGACACGCATATATGCGCACATACGCAAATAGCAGTTTGTATATTTATTAGTCTGTTCACGTGAGTTTTTATTAAATACATTTTTTTTTCTCTCTGCAGCATTGTAATATAATCAATATAGGCTGGATAGGATTTATTATAGCTACACTATAAAAATATCTAGAACATAAAAAAATCCCTTTTCTCTATTATATAGAAAAGTATTTGAATTCCCATAGAATGCTTAAGTCAATATCTATTGAAGAAATTTTCATCTTCAAGAAGGACAAGATGAGCAACCATTTGGATATCTGCTATATAAATACATATTATTTCATACATTTCTGTCTAATAAAATCAATGGCCAAAATTAATATCCAATTTCAAAACTTTACTGAGGCATGACTATGATATATTTCAGATTTCAAAACTACAATTAAAAAAAAAAAACATTTATCATATAACAATGAAATTATTTACTAAAAATAAGAAATATGCATGTATGGATTTATATAAGATATTCTTTAATTAATTTGCATGCATATCTTAACATTTATTTATATAGCGTGATGTTTATAATTGTAAATACATTAAATATCAGCCTTTTACAGCCATTGTACATGCGCTTTTACGAGTGTTAAATAATAAATGAATACTTCCACTGCCAATACAAGATATAGCATTTAAGAAAAAATAAAATGAATCCACTTATTCTTTCCGAACCCAAATGTTTATATATGGGCAAATAATGATCTATCTTCACGCTTTCTTTGCCAGTACTTAAGATTTGCACATATATAAACATTTGGGTTTGGAAAGAATAAGTGGATTCATTTTATTCTTTCTTAAATGCTATATCTTGTATTGGCAGTGGAAGTATTCATTTATTATTTAACACACGTAAAAGCGCATGTACAATGGCTGTAAAAGGCTGATATTTAATGCATATCTTAACGAAAAGTGATTTAAATAAAAAATTCTTCTTAATAAATAACATTTCTTGTGAACTTCATAATACCTATTCACGCACATATTCTTTCTAGCCATTAAAAGTCTTAATACCTTTATATATATATGTGTGTGTGAAGTTTAAACCTATAACATTTTCTATTAAGTTTCTAGTATGTGTTCATGCATTTATATTTTTCTTTTAATTATAGCAATTGTCTTATATGTGTGTGTATCATATTTTATTAAACTGTTCGATAAAACTGATATTTTATTAAACTGTAGATAAAATTCTTTCTTGTTTTTATGAATTTTACTAAATACTCATTACACATCAATTTGTTCCTTTATAGAAAAGCTTAATAGGGCATGAACTTAATAATAAAAACCCTTTCTTTTCTTCCCTTTTTTTTAATAACACAATTACAAAGTGTTCTGTTAAATTATTATTAATAAAAATGGATTATTTTACATTTAAATAATTTGAAGAGAAAAAAAAATAGTTACCCTTCATTATCCTTTTTTTTTTTTCTGATTGCTCATTGTTCTTTTTTAGTGTTCAAGTTTGCAAAAGAAATGTTTTACGATTAGATGTGTATGATGTAGCTTTAAAGATCCAATATAATTAATAGAGAGAATAGCATGCTTTATTAAGATATCTGCTAAAAAGCAAACATGATGACTAATTCCAATAAGTTTATATGTAAACTTGCATTGACAAAACTAAACAAAATTATCTGAAGTAATTTGACTTCCTCTGTGTTATATAATCATATAAGCAAATTGTTGTTTATGATTTTATTTTAATCAACGGTGATGATATATTTTAAATCCAATGTGAAATAGCGAATGTAAGATAAACTTTCAGGAAAAGTTTTCTTTATTCAAAACTGATATTATATAACCAATAATTATAGCTTTTCTTGACTTGCACTTTTGATTTTTTTATATTATAGAATTTAAACAATATAAATTAAAATCAGAATAGACACTTTACATTTCTAAAACCTGAACACTGTGAAATCTTCAAACAGACCTCTTTTTAAGTTTTTAACTGCTAATAATCTTTTGTATTTACTTTTTTTTTCTTTTCTTACATTTTTCCCCAGCATTTTCTGCAGAATTAAATGAGCCGCGAAAAAATACTAAAATATTTGACTTCTGTTACACACATATATTTAATCAGTTGTAAAATCTTCTTACATATTTGATAATCAAAACAGTACAACCTCTCCTATAATTCCTAATACAGTACTTTTATCTTGCATTTATTTACCCAACCGAATTTAGCAAAATATAATTATTGTACCTTTATATAATAAATCTAGTAATTGTTTTCTGCCACCACATCTCCCAGAATGTTTGGAAATGCCAAAGTTCACAGGGAAGCAACACCATTTCGCCTTATGTTAGACTTTTGTGGAGTGCACTTCCAAGAAACGGAAAAACTAATTAACCAGTGGCTGGTTGCCACTATAGGATTTGGTGACTATGCTATTGCATCATCATTTAAATTAGTGGACAAAATCTGAGAAATACAAATAGATCAAGAGTGTGAAATGGCAGCTCTAGATGTGAAAGAGCTATATGGATCAGTGGACAGAAAGCACTCTACAGACAAAGTCAAAACAGAATTAATCAATAAACAATGCCAAGATGATAAGTTTAACTTTATTATGGCCTTTTTGGAATGGATGAATAAAAATATTCACACTATTTTTGAAGGAAAATGGTATAAAATAAAGCAGGAATGGTCGATGGGCCTACCCATTAGTGGAATAGTGTCCTGAATCTTCTTAAACTACCATGAGAAACAAGTAATACCAAATATACAAGCAGATAACTCCACAGTGATATATCTTAGATATGTGGATGATGTGTTTATTGCTCCAAAAGGAGTACAATCTTAAACATCACCAAAAAAATTACAGCTTATCTCTAAACTCACACTAAATACCACATGGGAAAATGATCAACACCATCTAAAATACCTGGACTTAGACATACAAAAAGAAAATAAACAATTAATGTACCACATGACCATCAAACCCCTAGAAATTAGAGGATACATGCATCAGAGTGCAATAGTTCTCAACTCATATAAATATGCTGGACTGAATGCATTTCTACATAGAAATAATTAATTATGTAAATGTAATTCAGATAAAAGAGATAACATATTAAAGTACACCAAAGAACTAATATCTGTTGGTGATAAATATAGACACATAACTAAAAGAATAGCACAATTCCAAGCAAAAATAAATAAGCAAGGCAGAATCAGAGATAATAAACCACAAATAACTATACCATATATACCTAACATTGCCAAACATTTAGCTAAAACACTATCTAATAAATTTATTATTGGTTTCCACACTCCAGCCAACACCAACAGACTAATAAACAATTCAAAAGATAAACTTGATCCCAAATCAACATCTCAAGTGGTGTATCAAATACAATGCCCTCAGGCTGAATGCAGCGCTTCAGATTATGGAGAAACAAAAACTACTATTACAAACAGAGCATCCCAGCATATATATATATATGTATAAAAGGGCACCGAAAAACATGGAGATTACATCAGCATTCTTGGAACATGAAAAAACTACTGGACACAGATTTGAACCTACAAACCCCAGAATAGTGTGCAAAGAGAGAAATGACCATAGACACAAAATAAAGAAGACATATTTCATAAATAATGACAATCAATCAATTAATAGAAAAGACACCTGTTTCACCATTTCAAAAAGATGGACAAACTAATTCAAACAATATTTAAATAAAATACTGAAACATCTAACTAATTATCATAAACTTGAATATTCCCCCTCATCACTATCAATCACATGCAGCTTTGAGTATAAAGCCATGGAGCTTTGAAAGCGCTAAGCTTTAAATAAATTATTAATAAATGTAACTTCTTTAACGAGCGTTAAAAGCGCATTATTATTGATATTAAATAAGCATTGTAATAAATATAAAACAATATTTGGAATACCTTAAAACATATATAAATACATAGATTGATAATTATACATACATCTTTTTCATACATATACATATGTTTAATAGAAAAAAAAAATTAATGAAAACATGCTGTAGATATTAAATTTACTTTTATAATTCAACTTAATTATTCAAATAATAATAATAATAGTAATAGTAATAATAATAATAACAACAACAACAATATTATTATTATTATTATTATTATTATTATTATTATTATTATTATTATTATTATTATTATTATTATTATTATTATTATTATTATTATTATTATTATTATTATTATTATTATTATTATTTGATCTCTCTTTTAAGATATACATTCAAGTTTTTTTTTATTTTTATCAGTGCATTCCTTATCTCAACTTCATCATATCAGGATCTCATCATGCTTGCATTTTGAGAACAACCGTTGATCAGTAAGTGAACTAGATGTATCAAACACTTGAATCTTCATGGCTTTTGTGGACAGCTCAATATTTTTTCATTACATCAGTCTCATATAATATAGAGATTTATTTCTATCCACTTTTAAGTTTGTTGAAAAAGAAATATATAAATATTGAAATGGAAGTGGGTGAACAAAAATATGAGCATCTGTATGAGGAAATACATGTATTTGCACCAAATATCAAACAAAAAACAGGAGGTCAGCAGCTAGTTCATGTGATTTATGCTCACAACTTTCTATAATTGGAATTATATCCAGAATCAATATGATGTCTCATTATAACTCCAGTTTATCCTAACATATTTTCTTTCCATTACTATTTATATTATCAGAAAATTAATAGGATACATCACTTATCAATTTCCATAACATATATCACAATTGTAATCCAGTAAATCCAAAAACTCTCACATATTTAAATATTTAAGCATTAATAAAAGTTAAGAGATAGGCAAACATTATCATCAATTTTAATATATTAAATATAATTAATAGCAAGATAATAAGTGATTATGTCTTTAATCAGTTGAACAATTCTAATGAACTCCATCAATAAGAAATATAGCAATTTATTTTTAACATCAAACTTTCAGCCTTTTATTATTATTCATTAGGATAATTCAATGTATTTTAAATAATGTAAATGTCACACCATAAAATTATCTGATTTGAATATATACCTACAATTCTTCTTTGTATATATGTATTTGAAATGAACATGAGACCATTTTAATAAATTTTGCCAACATTCTTGCACACAAAAACAACACAAAGGATCAATAAAGTATAAAAGAAAGATATGTGACTAATCATCTTCAAAACATTGCCATACAAAAATGGTAGTTAAGTTGTCAAATTCAATCAAAGAAAAGTAAAAACAATTTAATATTTGCATATATAACCAAGTTATTCATACACCATAAATTATAGAGATAAGCAAGCAAATATATAAAAAATATATGCACAATATATAATGAAAATTTATTAAAGTTATGTGAGTGTTACTAATACATATAAAAAATTTAATTATATGATAAAATATTTACAAATAAAAAAACTTTAAATATTAACAGTTCATTTTCATCTGTTAAGAAACATTACACGTATGTACATATGTTGAAGCAATATATATCAGCACATATGTACTTCATATTTGCATATAAAAAAATTACAAACAAAATTTACATTCAAAAGTTTAATAAAATTTTAGAAATAAAAATTAAATGTATATTGTAAATATACATATGAAGATATACCTTGTAATTAATTATATTTATTTTGCATTAAATAGAAAATATTTTTCTAAAATTAAAAAAAGATAACAGATTCTAAATTTAACTTAAAAGTAGTTTAAAAGAAAACAGTGTTTTCTTTTAACAATAAAAAAAGATGGAAATTTCTTTTGAGGAAAAGTAATTAAAATGCTTGTAAACAGATTGCTAGATTAAATTTTAGGAGATAAGTAATTAAAATAATTTCATGAAAAAAGCTGTTATTCCTGCTTAAAAATATGAGCATGCAAATAGGGTAGTGGACAAATAAACTTGAAACTTAATGAAAGTAATGGAATTATCTATACCAAATAGATCAAGGAATCCAAGCAAGAGATGAATCCAAATTTTAAAGATAACTCCAAATCATATAAAAGTGCTGGAAATTAAATTCATAATTATCTTTTTATTATTCTATCTTGATCCTTTCAGTAAATATTATTCTTCCAGTTATTATCATTCAGCCATTATTATTATTATTATATTTAATTAATTCTTATCTAATAGTTCCAGAAAGTCTACCATGCAAGAGTAGAGAAGCCATTATCTGCTTCACTCTGTCAAGTTGGTGGAGGGAAAGCTGAAAATACACCACTGAATCCTGAAAGAAAATCCATCTGCACATGAAGAACCATCTGAATGGGTGTCCCCTATATATCTACCTTAGAGAAGGAAAAGGCTGATGTCCAGTGCTACAGGAAGAACCAGCTTCCAAAACAAAACCTAATTAATATCTATGTATAGAAAATGAATGTGAAAATAATTTAAACCTTCATCCACCATAACTATGGTTTTAATAATCAACTCTGCCGATATCTAGACTGAACCTGAACTTTTGGAAAAATAAGTATAAACATTCAACTCATATTTAGATAATTATAATCTCAAACTTAATGAAATATGGTAATGAATAGTTATGTAATTAATCAGTTTACAAGCAGGCATGGCAAGAGATTGTAGTTTATTCTACTTAAATATCATGCCACAATTTAGTTAATACTATTCATAATAGATTAGTATATAAAAAGGCAATTAGCTTGTAATTTTTATCTCTTGTTATGCTATTACAAGGTACGTATTAGTTATACCATTATTTCCACTTTAGTATATTAAATCAGTAAAATTTTAAAAATTATGAATGGGAAGCAAGCCTGCTAGATAGACAAGCTAGATTAGGGTTCTATTAAATAGATGTCAGTTTTAGATAATTAGTCTTATATTTGAATTATTATTATTGATAAGAATGTATGGCTGGTATCTATCAATTTAGGTTATGAGTTACATCGGATTCTCATTCTTATGTAACATGTTAGTATTAGATGATTGTAACAATCATGATCTTACTCCATTTTCTTTTCATACATGTCACAGTGATATGTATGTGACTTCTGGTTACTGTATGCTATACACATGGTAGATAGATATTTCCTATAATAGTCATACAATTATCACATGTATTTGCTCATACATTATTGTATTTTACAATTATTTTATTATTTATTGCATACTAATATCAACCTATAATTGATGGCCAACATATGCATGACAATAATATTGGTATCATCAAGAAATTTGGGCATTCCATCATCAGATTTTCAATGATATGGATGGCTGAAGAATTAGAGGGTGAGTAGATTGAAGCCTGGCAATAAAAGTTTGAAAATTTGCTATCTTAATATAGACTGAACACTGATTCTATATGTGTGTAAAAGATGGTGATCTGAACTAACTCATGAGTGCTGGTTTAGCATGAAATATGTATAATGGAAATCATTTATCTTTTCACATGTGTATAGTCATGTATATTGGTTGTATGAGATAGATTGGATAGATGAAGGAAGCATGAAAATCTGGACTCAAATCCCCTATAATTACTTCTAATCTCCAGGGTTACAAAGTACACTTGTATTTAAATATTACAGATTCAGCCTGTATCTTGCCCATCCTTCTTCTGTGTATTCAAATGAATAAGGTCCTAGACATGAGGAGTCATGGTGACAAGGTTAACATGGACATGACAATAATATTGGCATAATCAGGGAATTTCAGCATTCCCTCATCATATTTTCAATGGTATAAATGGCTGAAGAGTTGGAGAGTAGAGCAGATTTGAAGCCTGTCCATTAACGTTTGAAGATTTGTTATCTTAATATAGACCACACAATGAGTGTATATAAGTGTGAGAGATGATGATCTGGACCACCTGATGAGTTCTAATTCAACACAAAATACATATATTGGAGATCATTTATATTTTCACATGTGTGTGGTCATGTAAACTGGTTGTACGAGATAAAATGCATAGCTGAAGGAAGCTTGAAAATCTGGGTTCTAATTCCTTATATATTTATATATCATTAGATATTTAATTTAATTAAATATTAATTAATTAAATTAAAATAAAATAAATAATATTTATTTTAATTAAATTTAAAGTAACTATTTGTACAAATGCGTTATTTATGGTATATATTATATTTTATAATTGAATAATTTTTCCAATTTAAATGAGGTCTTTATTACTTACTGATCATTCCAACTGCCTTTTTGCCTCTGTAAAGTGAAAGTTTTTATTCATTAATTTTTATTTAGAAGTTTTAAAAAAATCTGATAATATTACAGAATGTATTCTGTCAAATTCTAAATTGTTTTTAAGATTTTGTATGTTTAAGAAGACAGCATTTTAGAATTTTTTTTTAATGAAAAGATTGCAAAAAGCCTACTTTAAATGTCATACTTATTTACTTACTGATCATTGCAATTGTCTTTTTATCTTTGTAAAGTGAAAATATTTGTTTCATTTATTTTTATTCCTAGGATCCAATATGACATCCAAATGTGTGAAATTTCATCTGATCACTGCTCTTTATTTTTTGAAGTAATTACTCTAACTTTTTGTTAAACTGCATGCCCAGCTGCTTTCTAATAAAAACTGGTCTTGAAAATTATGTTTTTATTAAATATAATAAATATTTTAAATTTTAATTTTAGTCAATTGTTAAATTAAAGCAAACTACCAAATGATATATATATATTCCTTGTACCTATATTTCTTAAAATTGCTTTTTATTTCTGTAAGTAATTACCCACAATAAATTAAAATGTTATTAAATTGAAAAAAAAATAAATAATGCTCTCTCATAATCATTATTTAAAACAAATGAAGATTACAAAAATAATTGTTAATAGTGATACATGAAGTTATTGAATATTTTTCTCATCTTTTATTCCATATCTATCAAGCTAATTGACATACTGAAAAGATGAGTATTTCAAATGAATTATGCTTGTGTAACTTAGTTATATATTAACTTTTAAACAATTCTATTGAATTTAAATATATTAAACCTTAATATTAAAATTTCATTTTAACTTGAAAAAAAAAACCAAAGTTAACAAACAAACTGATTTTCTAGAATGAATAAAAGCATTTAAAAAACAAAGATTTCAGAATATATTTCTTTGGAATCAGTACTTTATTTTGATACATTATCTCAGGTTTCTTTAATAACCTTCAGTTAGAAATTAAGAAATTATTATTTTATTAATAAGTATGGAGATAATTTTACATGAAAAGAAATATAAAAAATTTAAATTAAAAAATGAAATTGTTGAACTTATTACAAATAAAAGATTTGTCCTTCTAGGTGTATTAAAAATGAGTTAAGATTAATTAAATGTCATAAGTATAAAATAGAATTAATTTAATGTTTGTGCTTCAAAATGGTGTGTGTGAATATACATATATAATTTACATTCCAATTCATAAAATAACTGCTTTTAGGGTAAATTATTAATTTTTAAAATTTACATCGACATTGGAGAAATCTGAAATTCTTTATGATCTCTTCAACTTAAATGAAATAGAATTAGAGAGAATGTTGAACAATCAGATTATCACTGATATTGCAAGCAAATTTGAATTAACCATAGTTAGATATTAACAGAATGATTTAAAAAATTATATGCAGAATTGAATATGCATTTATTTTGGGAAATAATATTGATTATCATATAACTATCTATGATTTAGTTGTCAATAAATATACTAATAGTCATTTCTATTTATAGGAATTTTTAAAGATCACCAACATTTTATTTTTATTTAGTCTTCATGATAGTTACATAGCTTTGTATCAGGAAACCCTACTTTAACTATTTGAGTTGATGAATTTGGAATTATTATATTATTGATAAAATGTTTTGTATTTTGCCAAATTCAGATAACATAACCTGTTATATGTGTCCCATAAAAAAGTTTAAGTTGTTTTTTTTATGTGGGTTGCATTTGTAATTACAAAAACTAGGATTTTCTTATACATATTTGGTTATATTTGGTAAAAATTGATTCATAATATGAGCATACATACTTCTTAGTAATTTTATTATTTAACCAAACCAGATTATGCAAAGACCATCATTATCATAATACTTTCTTTTTTTAACATTTCTGGAAAAAAAATTGTTAAAAGGTTGTTTTAACAATTTTTTTTCCAAAAATGTTACAAAAATGTAAATATAATGAAAACTAAATGTAAATATGGAACTATAGCATCTATTCCCCCCCCCACTAAATATCATAATTTAAACATGAATTTATGTACTGCAATAACATTTTCTTCATGATTTAAATACTGTATCTATTCAGTTCTGTATGGTAGTTAAAGTACATGTATTGATTTTTTTTCAAGTGTTTTTCTTCCTTCAAATTTTTTTATTCCATATGTCTTTTGTAAAATACCATTTGCAGAATTACTTACATTGTATAAAATGTTCATAATCAAATTAAGCCACTTAAATATAAGGAAGGGATTACTTCCATTGAATGAAATGCTTCATAAAATAATTATAATCGTGGAACAAATAATTTTTCATTGAAAAATACACCCTTTAACAAAGAAATAATTTTATTTAAATATCATGTGACAGCATTACAGACATTTAGGGATTTTATATATAAGATAAAATATCTATAAAAATTTTTAATTACAATATATTTTAATTGTATTAGACAATATAGGCAATACTATTAAGATACTGACCTGAAATGACAAAGAAACTTTAAAGTTATGGGCCAGAAATCATACAAACAATGAGAGAAAATGTAAAATGTCAGGGATAAAATTCATTTCCAAAACAGTTTACTTCAATATCCATCATACATACACATTTAAGATAAAATTACAATAGTTTGGGCAAGGTATTCCCAGTATTGTTAGTGTTACATTGTAATCAATCTTATAATGAGTGTTATAATAAATAAAGTTAATATTCAAACCTGAAAGTCTATTAATTAAAAAAATCATTTAATGGGTGTAAAAAGAAAGTTAAGCACATTTAAAACACTGATTACAATTATATAATTTTGTTGTGAGGTCTGATAAAAAAGAAATTAACTTTCATGAAAAGTTAATATATTTATGCTAAGTTGATACTGAAAATACTGGCTCATTAATTGCTGGCAACATTGTAAATAGTCTTGAAAATAAATTTATTATGATTTTTGTTAAATAATAATCTATTGAATGTATTTTCATTATTGGATTTTCATGTAGTACATGAATCAGAGAGAGTCAGAATCTCCTGATCTATGTCAGATATAATTATGCTATGTGATGCTTGTGGACTAAAAGTAAGAAAAAATGAGAAAAAGCCTTCAAGAATAATAGTTTAATTTATCTTTTGTTACAAGTTTATTTTATAGCATTGAATAATATATTTTCTATAATGTCATTTAGCATATGAAGTAAATCCAAGATAGAAGTGTACATTTCAAGAAGATTGAGCTTTAAACACAACTAAGAGCTGCCTAAATATTAAATAAATATTAACCCTTGACCATCTTCTCTCCAGAATTTAAGAATCTGCTTATAAGACCATTATAATATATTAACATGTCACACTATCTAATAAATCAGGTACACTAATTCATGATTATATCATTAGACAAAATTAAATTACAGTCACTAACAATGATTTTCCTGCAAATCAGATTTATCAAATGCAAAAATAACTCAACATAAAATAAATAGATATTATTATACCTCCTGTAATTTCACTTCACAGTCCTATTATCTTTTTAGTTGCAAAATTTTTTTTATAAAAAATTAATAGTTCAGAATCATAACTCTTTATTAAAAGAAATTCTTTATTTTTTTTCTTCTTTTTATTCTTTTCAAAGAAAACAAGTTTAAAACTGCTTAAATTTATGACCTAAATTTCTTTTATGAATTTATAACACAGAACTAATGAAAGAAATTCAAACCATATATTCATATTTAAGCAAAATAAGGTTGTTTTCAAGAAAAATGAAAAGAAAAGAAAAATTAAAGAATTTTTTAAATAATGATTTATAATTCTGAAGCTATTAATTTATTTATATATTTTTTTTGAGATTAAAAAAGTATTTGGATCATGAGTTGGAATTATGGATAGGAAGCATAGTATATATTTATTTTATGTTGGTTTTGCACTTGAGAAGTCTGCCTTGGCAGGGAAACCATTGATAGTGAATTAAATTGTAATATTGACTTATAATTTAATTGAGAATGGGTGTGCCTGATTTAATAAAAACATTAAAATATGAGGTTTGAGTCTTAACTCAAGTCACAAGAAGGTTTGGTTAAACTTACACAATTATGGTCCTGTCAAGAGCCTTTATTTTTAATTTGATAAATAATCTTAAATGTTAAGTAAATTGTAATACTGAAGTAAAAATTAATATATATATATTGTTTGTTTTGTCTGCAAAGGCAGACAAAAATAGAAAAAAAAAACTTCCAGCATTTACATCATCCTATCTTGTATACTTATCATATTTACTGATTAAAATTATTTATTAAATATAACACAATTCTTTGTGATAAGATTTAAATTCAAACAAGATAACAATTATGGCTTCTTTTTTTTGTGTGTGACATTGTACAGTCTCTTGTAACTGTAAACAAATAATTTTGCCTCAGATAATAATTTTGTTTCAATTATTTCTGTTTTAAAAACTATTGTTCTTATACAACAAATTATCATCATTGTTAATAAAAATGTAGAATTTAATTAATAACTTTACTCCTGCAAAAATCTGAGTTTATATAATAAATTCTACCAAATTTTGAATCATAAGATTTGAAACCATATATAAACAAAGTTAGTCTCTTTCAATACGTCACAAATTTTTGCAATTCATTTATTTCTATATTTTAGCTATAAATTCACTATTTTGTTAATTTTAATGCTAAAAAAATAATTCTTGCAATGAAATATTCAGTATCAAATTTTCATTCATATTATAAATATGAATGTATTTTTAAAAGTGAAAATAAAAATGTTTTATGCATTCAAATACAAAAAAATATAAATTTAATTTAAGCTTAAAACTAAACAACACATGATACTTTTAATATACATTAGTTATTGCTAAATTACGATTAGTTATACATAATCAATGATCAAGTCAAAGAATATTTAATATATATAAATACCTATCAATGCAATATGTTAAGATATGCAACTTACTTGTATCTTCTTTTATAGTCAACTATTCTTCAACAAATCAGATCATAAATGTTAGTCATTAAATTGTTTACTCCCTGATCCCATTTTTTCAATATAA
This sequence comes from Epiperipatus broadwayi, assembly GCA_028023455.1. NCBI lineage: Eukaryota > Metazoa > Onychophora > Udeonychophora > Euonychophora > Peripatidae > Epiperipatus > Epiperipatus broadwayi. Next base: position 107,384 of record JAQFVV010013213.1, read on the forward strand.
TTTTCATGATTTTTATTATGCCATCTCTCTATTATGTATTTTAATATTAAACTCTAATGCATGCACCTGTAATTCATTCTCACCTGATGCACAGCATTAATTAACTGACTTCTACAGTTTCCAATATTATTTGCCCTTCAACAAATTCGATCAGGAATTTTAGTGATCTCAACGTTTTCCTTACTGCCCTCATTTTTTGAATATAACGTTCATAATTTTTTATTATTTAATTCTCACTTGTATCTTTTTCATTTTAAATCACAATATGTATATATATTTCAATAATTTATTCATTTTTCCTTAATAATTATTTCCATTAATATATTAGCCCAAAAATCTTTTTCCTATAGATACCCAATATCAATCATCTCCTATTTGCTTTCACAATTACGTTTCATATTTCATTTTATCTTAACACATTTTATATTTTCCACCCTCTAGATCAATCTTTCCCAAATTATTACAGAGCACTACGTATGTTCAATAAAAAAAAATACTGATTTTTGTTTTCTAAAGCATAATTAGTTGTTTAAACCTATTTACATGGTTGTTATAATCACATGAAAATTCAATTGTGTTTTTTTAAATTTCGGTTTTTAATAAACTTTTGAGCACCAGTATTTGTTTTATCTTTTTTTTTAAAATACTAAATCATAAATTTAATATAAATATTCCATGCTAATTGCAAAGTTTGAAAATACTTCTTTATATTATTTCATTTTTTAATCTCTGCTTTAGTTTCTACATATGCAGTTCTTGCTTTAATAAATTAATAAATTATTTATTTAAATTAATTAATTCTCTATTTTTTATGTGTTTCTGTTTTCATACTACCATAGTGTTTTAATAGTTTATAAGTGTCTCGCATGTTTCATTTTTAATAAAACGGATCTATTTCCACAACCATTTTATTTAAAGTTAGTTTTAGAGATTATTATTGTTTGATTGAAATTCAAGTATTTTAAAAATATCCCTGACTAATTTTAAAAAAATAATAGTAATAAAATATATTTATCACTCTTAAAATAAGCGTCACCTACAAACATGCTAGAAACTTCTATTGTCTTTAAAACACACGCACACAAATTAAAATATAACAGTGTGTAATATATGTCAATAATAATGCAATTAAAAACCATAAGTTAAAAAAAAAAATCTAGAATATAAAAAACAGTCAACGTTAAAGATTTATTTTATCTCATTTTAAAAAATATCTTCTAATTAAGCATGTTAAAAATGATTATAGAGTCATTAACTAGCAGATGGTTTAGAGAATGAAAATAGAAAGCAGGAGATTCAAATTTCTGTCAAAACAGTAATGTTTTATAGCTGCTTAATTCCCATGGGATCATCTATACCTACAGGGAAAGGAAAAATTCCTCATCCTCATCTAATAAGAATAACTATTTATCCTGAGTCAATGTGATCTTTTTTGCCTCTATCCTAGCTATCATAAGCTGTCACAGGTGAGTCTCTTCCCTCATCACAAACTAAACAAAATGAAGGTTAATGACTCCATTTGAGCCATTTTATTCTAGAATCAAATAAATTATAGATTCAGTTGTACCTCTCCTTTCACCAAATGATGGATACAATTTAAAGGGAAAGCACAAAATGTCCCCAAAGGTCTCAATAGATACTAAATAATGGTAGTGTATTAAAATAATCACATTTTTAAATATATATGACTGGGATTAGATATTAATGCAATTTTCTTTTTTGCTAATTTATTATTTGAAAAGATTAAATTATATATACGTGTCTTTGTCTGTGTATATGCAAAATGTATTTCGAAATAATATATTGGTGTTTATAATAACATACCTATATTCAAAATGTAAATAAAATCATTAAAGATAAAAAATTTGATGATTGATTTTTTTAAAAAAAAAAACACATTTACACCCTTGTTTGAAATATCTTAACTTTATAGATAATAAAACGAATATTATTATAAATTGATGGATTTTTTTAATAAATCAATCACTTATTTATAAATACTTATTTATAAAGACCTTATGTATCAGATATAGCACATCTTCCTGCCATGCTAATGTTCTGGATTCGAACCTAGGCCAAATTTTTTTCAACAAGCTTACATTTTTTCTTTCAGGTAATTATCTCATGATTCATAGCCAACTAACCCAGCCATCTAGTATCCATCAATAAATCGGTATCTAGCTATCCTTAGATAAAGTGTGAAATAAGTAGGATTGAAAATCCCAAGTCCTCATCACTTAGAAATTGGAAAACGTCATGAACGAGTGGTTGGGGAGAACTTTTCTCAGCAGTTGAATACTTAGTAAAAAGATTATTTTATTTTTTTATATAATATTTCGTTTTTTAAAACATATTAGAATTCTAGTAATTAAAATATTTTTTATATTATACATAATTATCATAAAAAAATCTGGATTGATTAAATAGTAAAAGATCATAGTTATCTTCACTTCGTTGATTAAACAATAAGTCATTTGTACCAGTCTCTCCAAATCAATGTCATTTGTACCAGTCTCTCCATATCCTCTTCCATAGAACTGTTCTTCAATATGATTTTATGTCATCACTTATAGTGCTTATGTATATACTACTAAATCTTCAGTCAACATTTTTTTATTTATATTTTAATTAATTAGGATTATTATTATGCAAACATTAATTAATCAGCGAATTAATGCTAAAAAATATATACAGTAATTTAATTTTTTGCTAATAATCTAATCAAATGGTTTATTAGACAGGGTTTCCTAAGGAATTTAAGCACTGTAAGTGACAGAACTGGGTGACTATGAACAGACGTTGAGCTCCTGAAACTGCTACTCTAGCGTTGCACCAAACTAAATTGGCATTGTGATTAGTGAATAAATGCAAGTTTTCAGACATGTTTTTTAAATAATAATAATAATAATAATAATAATAATAATAATAATAATAATAATAATAATAATAATAATAATAATAATAATAATAATAATAATAATAATAATAATAATAATAATAATAATAATAATAATAATAATAATAATAATAATAATAATAATAATAATAATAATAATAATAATAATAATAATAATAATAATAATAATAATAATAATAATAATAATAATAATAATAAAGCAACAGAAGAAGAAAATTACATTTTTATTTGATGATAATAAATTAATTCCCTTTTTATTTGATTTATTGAGCAAATATTAAGTTTCAAAAAGTGGTGCCAGAAACGATACGTATTACAGTCTTAATTTATTCATTTATCCTCACTATTTTCGCAAATTAAGGGTCTGAATACTTGAATGGCATAACTGAAATAGATCAGAATAGTTATTCAATCACAACTAATATAGTAATTGGAAACAGAAAAGCAGTGCAGGCAGGATAAAGATATACAGCCTGATTTTGGCAATTAACAAAAATATCTTTTAGCCCATTAAAAAAATTAAAAAGTTGAATCAGTATAAAAATAAAAACATAATTCATAAACTTAGTACTTGCATGACATCATCACTAATGATAATGGGTTTTTTAATACTCAACATATAAAATTCTTATGTGACTAACATATGATATCTAGAGATCTTTAACTTTTAGATAAGATTAGCTAGATATCTATTTACTGATTCTATTTTAAATTCCAATTAAATTTGAACTCCATTTTATGGACATGGCATAAAAAATACTAATTCTATAAAAAGTATCACAAAATCAATTAATTTATAGAAAAAGCTAGTGATGTTCAAGCAGTCAAATGACACATTAAATATAGAAATTCCAGACAACTAACTAAATTAATTCCTTTTTTAAATTTACTCAGCTGAGAATAGGTTCAGGAAGCTTTAGCTTTTGAATTATTGATCCTGCTACTGCACTAACCTGTTTCAGGCAAAGATTTTTGTGTTATTTTTTATTTCAATAATTTTACATCAAAACTTTAATACTTTATCTCTGAAATGTAAATTCAAGAAATAGATACATACAAAATTATTTAAAGAAAAGCTTTAATTTAACATTCAATTAGCATATTATGTCTGGCATGCTTTTGACTACTTAATAGTCATCCTCATAGCATTGGTTGTAAAATAAATTTGTGATATTTAACAGAGAATAAACAAGGCAGGGAATTTGTATAAAATTTGAATTGTAAATAAGTACAGTTATGTTAGCTATTTTTTTTGAAAGATAGATGCAGGATTCTTTCTTATTGATTGCATGTCTGTCCTTGGCAATGTGCCAGGTTTCTTTGACTTTATGTTTGGCATCATTATGCTTAGAACAGACAATTCTGGCAGATATAAATTCAAATCTGTGGCAAAGGTTGGATTCATTCTAAAAGAAAATGGATTTGGTTTTAGTGACCTCTTTGGTATGATTATATAAATATCTGTGGTGCATAACTTGCGTGAAGAAATTGGCATGTGATTTACCATAATAAACTGCATGGCAGTTTGCATTGTGACATATAATCTTCTATACAACTTGGGATTTAATTTTAGTGAGCAGTTTATCTTTTGCATTGTTAATCAGCCAATTCAATATGGGGGGGGGGATGATTGGCAATTTAGTGTGTAAGTGTACAGATTTTATTTATCCTATGGTTATCCCCTGGTGCCCACTAAGATGAAATCCCAAGTTGTATATACAATATCAGATACCACAATGCAATCTTCCATGCAGTTTATTATGGGGAATTGTATGCCAATTTATCCATGTGAGTTGCATAACACAGATATTTGTATAATTATGACAAAGAGTGCACTGAAACCAAATCCATTTTGTCAAAGTATAAATCCAAACTAGGATACAACTTTGAATCTACATCTGCCAGCATTGTCTGTTCTGAAAATAATGACATGAAATGTAAAGTGAAAGAATCCTGGCATATTGCCAAAGACAGACATGCAATCAACAAGACAAGAAAGAATCCTGTGCCCCCCTTTCAAAAAATGGCTTATGTAACTGTACTTATTTACAATTCAAATTTTATGTAAATTCAGTCAAGCATGACTAGGCATACCATGCAAATTGAAGGTTAAATTAAAGCTTTTCTCTAAATAATTTTGTACATATTTATTTTTTCAATTCAATAATTTTACTAATTTATAATTGCAACTAAAAGTATTATATAATCAAATGCTTAGTTGACTTAGGAAGTCCTAATAATTTTTAGAAACCAAAGCAAAAGGACAATCTCCAATATATGCAATCATTAGCTATCACTCTTTGATACTAAACCTTATTCACTTTTTTTATGTTTTTTTAAATAAAATATAATTTTTACTCAATTTTGTTAACACTTAAACAAGGTGATATTTCCATTATTTTTCCAGATGGCAATTTTTGTAATTATTCAACATTTAATTTTAGTATTAAATCTTTATTCAATATTAGAATTCAATAAATTAAATTTGATTTGTTAGAAATATAAGTTTATAAATAATAAAAAAAATCCTAAAAGATCAGATTTAAACTTTGCAAATATTGAAAAAAAATGGAGATTATTTTTATTAGATTGTGAAAAAAAATTAATAACTTCTTTACTGACTGAAACTTATTTTTAATATGCAAATGAATAAATGTGAAGCTTTGATAAATCTATAAAATGCTATTATAAAATTTAAAAGTACACTTATTATTTTCAGAGTATCTCAAAAGATCATACCACGGTAACAGTAAAGGCATTAGTGATGAGTTTCACAAGGCATGATCATCATAATGTCCATGATTTTCTTTAATAGGGTTATATTAGAATTTGTTAGCTTTATAGTTTTCTTCATTGCTGTTACACTACAAAATGTTAACTTTTATTTTTAAAAATAACTTATACATATAAAATAAAAGTGTAATAATCATGTATGTTTTTGTAATTGTTATAAAATTATTGTATAAAAATAATCAGAAATCTTTAATAAAGTATGCAAAAAAAATCACATTTTTGCATTCTAAAAAAAATCTTTAAATAATCTTGCAAATGATCTCAAAACCAAAGAACAAAAACCTAAAGCCAACAAACAAGTGGAGGGTGGACTAAATTGCTTTTATTGAAACTTAGTTACCTCTTCAGATTTTTTTTTAAATTAATGAATCGGTATTCATTAGTTTGAAGTGTTGCTAATTAAAAAAAAAACTAGCAAATATATATATATCAATAGCCATATATATATATATTTGCTAATTAAAAAAAAAACTAGCAAATATATATATATCAATAGCCATAAAAGTGTGAAAAAAGAGAACTTCAAACAATGTCATTTCTAAATAAAGACCATCATTTTGTTTAATGACTTAGTTCAAATTTTTTCATCTAAAAAATTGATGAATAAAATAAGGAATGTTATGAAGAAGATGTTCTATGCATCAGAAAAACTGGATAAAGTTGGAGAGACTTCTGTCTACAGTGGTAAAAAGTTTTGGAATTTGATATGTATATAATTCTTGTTAATTTCAAATAGTTTTAATAGCCTAAAATATTCTATAAAAAATAATTTAAAAATATATGAATTAATTTTAAGTAATGTCAATACTTCTGGTCTGCTGTGAGAAATAGATCAAATATTGCAGTTAAACTTTTCAACTATGTATCAGGCAAATAATAATTTGATTAATAAAATTTTACAACTGAATTGATGTAATTAAATATTAACCACATTGATTTTAAAAGGCTCATAAATAACTTCTGACTTATTAAGTGTGAAACACTAATAATATAAAGCTATTCACAGTATTCTTATAAAAAATGTGGATGTTATTTGCATTTTTATTAAAATAATTCTTTGGTAATCTGGTTTTGAATTATCCTGATAACACTTTCATACTTGGTTGTTCCATAAATAGGTTTACACATATAAATATATTATATTTAACAAGTATAATATTTGAATTAAGTGTAAATGAAACATAATCAAATGCATTGAATAAATATATACAAGAACTTTAAAATCATTACATATAACTTTCAAATGCCAAATTTCACTTGAAGTCTTGCAAAAATAATAATGAAAACTGTGATGTTTATTTAAGACTCCCTATATCCACTTTCTAGGAAACAGATATATCCATTTCTTCATGATAGAAGTTGAGTGTGATGCTTAAAATTTCAAAAAAAAAAAATTTACAATTTTAATTATGACTTGCTTATAATTATATGTTTCACAACTATTTTTTTTTTGAAGTAGCCAATCATTAAAAAAAATGTTGTAGTGTTTTCCAAATGGCACAAAGATTACAAATTCATGCAAGTTCAACACAAATTCAAAATCTATGTTTGGTATAGCTCACAAGCTATCTTCATCACAATTTAAAGATCATCAACTTTAAGTTCATTCAAAATTTCAAATTTTCTACTTAAGTCAGTGAAATTTCAAACAAAGCAGCTAAGTTTAACACAATCCAAAATTTACCATCTATGTTCAGTATAACTTTATGTTTACCAATTAAGTTCAGCATTCCTTTAAGTTCAACATCTAAGTTCAGCATAACTTCCAAGTTTATAATTTTTCTGCTCTTTTTTTCATTTAGTTAATAAAAATAGCATACTCTAACAATAAAATAAATCCTAATGGATTAGACTACACAACTATGTAAAGAGCATTTGTAATGAACTGAAGCTCAGCAGTGCAAGCTCATAACTATCCCTATTAAAATATCATTTGTAATATCAGTGTTGCTGAATCTTCATTTAGTCTAGAAAAAACTGAAAATACTGCCTTTTATTTTGTTTTGTGTTTTAAAAAGCTATGCAAGTAGAAGAATGTTGCATCATGACTGATTTTGTCATTACTGATATATATATATATATATATATATATATATATATATATATATATATATATATATATATATATATATATATATATATATATATATATATATATTAATTTGTGTTATACTTCTGCCCAAAAAAGATCAGTTAAAAACCATTTTTTGGCTGGTAATAGTTTGATAATTATTTTAATAATCTTTAAAAATTATAAGTTTCTCCAGAATTTGAACTTCAGCTCATGGGTGTAGTTAGTAGCTGCACCAACTACCTTGAAATAATGCTTTTATAAAAGGAATGTCATTAACTATATATCTTGTAGATTTATAGATTCAATTTCATTTCTAATATTAACAAATGTACAATTTATGTATGTGCATGAAGAATATTATTAATATATCTTTAACTATACATTTAATAGATTTAATTTAATTTAATTATTGATAACCCTATACTTTCTGTATACCTATATCAAGTAAAGAATTATTAATTTGAAATATATCTGTACTTAAAATTATTTTTTTGAAAATATTTACAATATATGCAATATTATTCTTACCAGATACTTTCTTGCTATGTGTACCTAGGTTTCTTGCAAATTGATCAAATTAATCTCTACATCTAAGTTAAATAAATTTGCTTACTTGTGTTTTTATGGTGTTTTCTTGCTGTAATCAACATACTCTGTCTCTATTACACTTTTGCTGAACCATGGCTAAAATTGAAAGTTCACATTTATCTCTCAGGAATGTTCTTGTGTTTATCTCTCTCTCTCTCTTTTTATAATGTTTATTTAGAGCAAGAATCTATGTTTAGTGTTAATTGATTGCAATTGGCCTTAAATGATGAAAAATAGAGTTGTTTGTGTGTGGATTTAAATAATGATCAAATCATTTCATTATATTTTCTTAAATTGTAGGATTAATAAACTTTATGTAAGACTAATTCTCACACCTATATATGTATTTTTTTGGTTTAATTAATTTAACTAATTAAATAGTATACTACTCAAATGTTATCCATCTATTATCTTTTTAAGATGTTAAAGGCAGTAATAAAAATTTATGATGAAGAACAACTGTTTTATTGTGGCATGTACAATTTCTAGAAAAAAAATAGATTATGACCAGATACCTAAGGATCATAATGAAGCTATCCCTTGTAAGTCTAGTTACAGACTTCAGTCTTATGGCACCTGTTAGTGTTTATGCATGCTTCATAGGCATCAATTACCACCACAATGTATATCACTCTTTTGACTGACCATTTTATGTATGACCAGAGTGATCTATTCAATAAAATTCTGAAAACTATCTTTTATATAGTGGATAATATTGATATTCTATGCTAATTCTTTCAGTCTTATCAATATCTTGCTTTTCTAAATTGGAACAATAAAAACATTATTAAAAATCAAATGGAACAAATTATTTTGATAAAAAAAATTTCAATAGTTTTAAAGTTAATATATTACTGTTATATTTTAAAACCTCTTGAAGTATAGCATCAGGATTTAAGATAACAAAGTGCTGTTTTATCTTCACTAATCTAGGTATCTTCTTCCAAATCTAAATAAATTGTGAGATATATCATTAAAAGATGTCTCAATTCTTAAAAAATATTCAAAAAATGATCCAAATACTCTCATGTACCATTATATAAAAGATTCATCTAAAAGGTTGATGGAATTGTATTGTTTTTCATGATCATTTGTTATTTTCAATGTATCAAAAAAATCTAAAGTGTCTGTGGATCAAATCAAAAAATGTCTGTATTACTTTTGCAGTTTTAGACTACCAATTACTTTTAAGCCTTTTTGTCAACTGTTTAACTTCTGCATTTAAATCTCTATAGTAATTAAGAATTTTCACATTCAATTTATTATCATTCCAAGCAAAAAATAAAAAAGCTACATGTTTGCTTGTAATAAAACCATTAAAAGTAAGATCTTTGGGGGAGGTGAGTCAGGATTTTTCTTTTCATAGGCTTTATTTATCATAATCTATTTTTTTTATCTGTCTGCCTAAAATTTTCACCCACTTTTCAATTTTCAATCTAATTGAAACTTTGCATATGCATGTATTTCTAATGATGATATATTTTTTAAGAGTCTGCAACAAATTTTAACAAAATGTTAGTAAAAAATTAAAAATTTTAATTTCATATGGGATTCAGTACTCTTTGTAATAGTGCTGTCTAATGATATTAAATCATATCTAAGATTTTTAATTTCTAATTTCTAAATTATATGGCAGTAAAAAAAGTAAAATATATAATTTTTTTTAAAAAATAAATATTTAGAAATATTTTTTTTCAGCTATCCATCCCACAACAAATCATTCTAACCAAAAATTAAAACAAAAAAAAATCCTTTGTCATAACTTACTGTTTTTCAATAAATACTAACCACAAATAATAGCTCTTTTTCAGTAAAATATGACTTAGTTTATTTACATGTGAATAGTTTCTATTATTTGTAAATTTCTTTCATTTCAGCTTCTCTCAAATATAATAATCCAAATTAAATTTTTTATAAATAATTTCTTAATTATAGGAAAATATATCAGACAATGAAATATATTACAAAATCTCTTTTCTGTTACTGTAAAACATTGATGCAATGATATATGACTTGTCCTTATTTAGGCAAAAATTCACTATATGTAGTCCACTCACTGCAAGCTAGAGTAATCAATGGATGCCAGAAAACTTGTGCATTAAATCCCCATCTAGTGCCTACTCATCCAATATCCCCAGACTAGTTTCTGGCTTGTGGCCTTTATCAGTGAAGAACCTTGGATCTGAGAGCACTGCACCTAGATCTTAGCATCTAATAAATCCTCCAGCAGCCACCTTTTATCTCTATTTAATTACAAAACTATGAATCTTAAATTAAAAACACCATAATATTTTCAATCCAAAATCATCAGCTTATTTAGTCATATAGGTCTCACTGTATAGTCATATAGGTATTTTTGCCTGTTTTAATAACAGTTATAAGCAAGCATAGGAAATGGTGATCATGTGATGTGTATTGTCCTTATTTAATTCAACAATCTGGTAAACAGTAACTGCATTCTTCCTTTTACTATTCTCTAACCAACATAGTGTTAATTTACATATTATCTTTAACCATTCAGTTAAACTTTAAAATCATATTTATCATTTTCTAGTCCCAACATAAAAATCAATACTTCAGTATATGTACATTCATTTGATTTTTATTTATTTTACCATAAACTCATAATTTGATTCTTTTTTGATTATGTCACATTCTAATAATAGATAATCATTTTTCACATTTTCTCTACATAATTTGTAAAACAAATATTTTAAATTATTCTATGCAACTATTCTAGTTGTTAGTAACTCTGTTTGCACTTTAACAATTATATTTTTTTTTCCGTTAATAGAACAATTATATTACTTTCCTTATTATTTATTATAAAATCACTATCTTCTTTTCCTTGCATTTACAAATTCTGTGCTTCAATTTCATTACAACTTTATCATTCATGTAACTATATGCCATCACGACCTCCTAATTTTATCTTAACCACATAAGTATTCTTTAGACTCCTCCTCCTTTTATTATCTCTTTTATTTACTTTTTGCTAGCATAAATTTTTCCCCCAAAAATTATTTATTATCAACTGTTGTTTTAATTCAGACCACTTTTCTTGCCTCATTTTCTCTTGCACATTTATATAATCAATAAAAAAAAATTTCCATCTTTATCAATATCTTTTTATACATTCTCTTTTTCTCTGAAATATAAAATTTACTATAAATCATATTTCCTAATACTTCATCTCCAGTTTTGATCAATGTATACCATTGTTATTAAAAATCGTTTTATTTTTAATGAAGAGATACTATACATCAAAAAACAATATACGATTTTTATCACAAATTTTGTTTAACCTACATTAGTAGAACAAATCTCATTTAAATTATATCTGTTATCAAACCATGGTATTAATTCAACTATGATTACTTTTATTTCAGCATCTTTAATCTATTAATTAAATCATTATAATCTTCCATTATTAATTTAGACAGATCTTGCATATTATTTATGCCCACTATAAGTAAGAAAAATATTTTTTACTGCTAATATGTTTCATTATTTTTTAATATGATAAATTTGTGTTTCAGGCAAACGTACTCATATACCTATCCCTGTATTTTTTAGAAATATTATCTAATTACTGAGAATACTATCAACATGATTTCACCATTATCCTTTCCCATTTTTTAAACACTTATATAAATATTCTCATCTAAATCTTTTTGGATTTTTAATATATGTTTTATTCTTACACTGGTTATCTATTAATTACTTAATTTGATTGCACATCTAAGATCTTAATTATATATTTCTAAATCTTTCTCTAATTTACTTTTTCTTCATCTCTATTGTAAACCTACTTTTTCATTATCTAATATATGTCTCATCCTTCTATTTCTATCAATATTTTTTTCAGTAAGCCCAAATTGACTTTTATATTCTGTAAATTCATAAATGATTTTTCATTTCTTTTAATAGAGTAACATTTTCCTGGCACATACCTAAAATTTTTCAGTTACAATGGTAGTCTTTTTCACATGCATCAAAAATACATTAGTTAAATCAGGTAAAATTTTATTTAAAAAAAAAAATCCTTTCAAGTTTGAAATTTTTGCTATAGATATAATTCTACTCCATTAGTAAACTGGGATTTTTCAGACTCAATGATTTAATTGTTTTGATTAGATGATGGTCCCTGAGTTAAATTGCTTATTTTTATAGTGATAAAAATATCACATTTGCAAAAACAATGTGTTAGATAAATAAACATCATATCGTGTAATAATTGTTTCATTTTTTTATATACTATTTATAAACTATCTGATATATCTATATATTAAAGCTAATATTTATATGTTTCTTCATATCATTAACTTTAGCATATTTTTAACTTTTTTTAAATTAACCTTTAATTATTCTGCCATTATAAATAAATATGTTAAGTGCCACATTGTACGTTTTAAATTCATCAAATAAATAAAAAATACGGAGAGAATACAGTAAAATATATTTATAACAAAAAGTAATTAAACTGCATAATGGAAAAAAATTATAAATCAAATTATTATCATATTATTTACAATGATATTATTTAGTCAAATCATAATTTTTTAAAACATTGTCTTCAAAAATGAAAGAAAAGAATAACATTTTAAAAATATTTTTAAGAATATACTAAAAATTAAATTACATTTTAATTTTATAAATTTAATCAAAATTTTCTGGTATAAAAAAATTTAAATTAATAAATATTTATTACAACCGATAATCAAATAAAGTGAAATAAAAATTTCAAAAAATATATTAAGTGTTAATAAATTTATATAAAAATAAGATTTATAAGTTATATAAATATAACCTTTAATATTTAAACAGTATTAAACTGTTGCACATGCGCTTTAGATTTTAAATATAAAATGAATGAATACTAACACTTCAACAACCACATCATGTGCATCAGTTTAATGATGTGGTTGTTGAAGTGTTAGTATTCATTCATTTTATATTTAAAATCTAAAGCGCATGTGCAACAGTTTAATACTATTTAAATATTATAGTTTATAAAAAAACACCGCGCTATATAAAATAATTGACTTATAAATATAACCTTGTGTGTTTAATTTTATATAGAAATATAGCTCATTTGTCAAAATTCTTTACAGACAAAATTATTGGGTGAATATTTTTCAAAGATAAAAAAATCATTGAAGAGAAACGAAAATAATAAACAATCCCAAATTTTTCCACTGGATAAAACATAAATATATATCACAGAAATATATTATAATGAGATTCATGTGGGACCCCTCATAAACTTACTGTAATGTACATAGAGTTTTAAACACTAACACCAGCCATATTTCCTGATCATGACTACCCATAAAATCAGTTCAAATCAAAAAGAGCATCCATCTCCAATCACTATAAATATTTCTATTAATACTAGATTTGCTATTAGAACAGAATCTAAGATACCATCTCTATAATGAAAAATATTCATAGAATAGGTTCAAACTGTCCTCTTCGATGTCAACTCTTCTGCTTATCTGCAACTAACTTAGATGAACTTGATAATAACTATAGAACCATCAATTTTGTTGATTCAATAAAATTATATATTATCTCTAATAAAAAAACATCTCAGTGTAGCAATTACTCCTACATGTATGTGAGAATATCATATAATAGAAAATGGAGGTGGTTTATGACAATTAACAGAATAATTTTCCTTATATTTCTCATACTTTAATCAATCTTTTATTTATATATATAATAAATAAAATATCCATTAATTAAAAACAATATTGTAATTATAATTGAAATAATATTTTTAATGGTTTACAAACAATTACAAACAATCTTTAAGTCCTCAGAAGTAATTTCGGTTACTTTCTAACCTGCCTCAACTGCCATTAAATTCAAAAAACCAAAAGTGGAAGCAAACATCATCAATTCAAATTCCACGAATCTCGTATTTTAATGTTAGAAGCTTGTCGGTTTATTAAATGCATTTTATTCCTGTTTATAAAAATTGCCTCTTCAGTTTTCTTTCATCATGAAAAAACATGTAAATATAAATTTAATTTTGAAAATGTGAAAATTCTTCATAAAGAGAGAAACCATAGTAAAAGAAGAATTAAAGAGGCAATTTTTATAAACAGGAATAAAATGCATTTAATAAACTGACAAGCTTCTAACATTAAAATATGAGATTTGTGGAATTTGAATTGATGATGTTTGCTTCCGCTTTTGGTTTTTTGAATTTAATGGCAGTTGAGGCAGGTTAGAAAGTAACCGAAAGTATTTCTGCAGACTTAAAGATTGTTTGTAATTGTTTGTAAACCATTAAAAATATTATTTCAATTATATATATATATATATACAAACAATTGAAATATATATTTCAATTATATATATATATATATGTTTGAATTAAGTTCTGTTATATATATATTGGAATGTGGTTGTGGAATAAAATATATAGGGGAATTCAAATGTACATTACAAAAATGATATAATGATCATAAGACATATATAAATGTGTACAGAAAGAAAATATATCTTTGGTAAATATGAATACTCCATTAATTATATTTGATCATAATAAAACATGTAATTATGGTTTTAAATTTAATAATAGAGATATAAAAATTATTCAAATTGAAAGGTATAGTGAAAAATGTAAAATTAAAGAGGCAATGATGATATCTAGGAATAGAGGTGGTTTAATGAATAGACAATCGGCTAATATAAAGACAACAGAATTGTGGAAATTTTGAATGGATTGAATGATGGGTAATGCAAGTTTTTATTTTTTGTATTTTTGTATTAACAGTTGATAAAGATTGTCAGTGAAAAAATTGAAAGTACTTCTGGTAAAGAATGTATTATTTAATTTTGAATACTGTGTTAAATATATTTGTTTGAATTATTATTATATGATTTAAAAATACAAACATTTAATGGTTGTAGTTTTATATATATATATGCATGCAATAATTTGTTATATTAATAAATAATAATAAAATATATTTTAAATATATATATATTGTAAAGAGAAAATAAATAAAAGAAATTTAAAAAAAGTTAAATATTTTACAGAAACATGATACAATTTTATTTTGAATAAATATAATATTTTATCTTTTTAGACTAAAAAATCTTACATTTATCTTCTTTTTCATAATCTTTGAATTTGTATATTTGGTATATATATTGTAAAGAGAAAATAAATAAAAGAAATTTAAAAAAAGTTAAATATTTTACAGAAACATGATACAATTTTATTTTGAATAAATATAATATTTTATCTTTTTAGACTAAAAAATCTTACATTTATCTTCTTTTTCATAATCTTTGAATTTGTATATTTGGGTCCTGACCTCATATAGCTTCAAACTTATTAAATCTGCAATCATTTAGTTTATCCAGTTTCTTAGTTTAATTTTAGTTCCTTGAAACTTGAAAAGTTATTACAGAGCTTTTGACTTCACCTTCATATCAGCTGAATTTAGTAATGATTTTTTTTTAAGAAACCTTCATCTTCTTCAGATTATCAATCCAAAATTTTGTTTCCAAATGTCTAAAATACTTCTGTTTCTGGTTTTCAAAAAGGTTTTTGGTACCCATCTTGCCACAAACTCTTCAAAGGCCAAATCTGTCATTGATTATTGCACAGGCAAAGCCATGGATTATTTGAAAATGATTTCCCATGTAATCTACTATCACTCATCTAACCAACAGAATCTGTTCATGTGCACCCTCAATGTTGTCCCCAGTAATAAATCTGGATGGGTGTTCAGCTTCTTTTGCATAGTGACACTTGTGTCACTTTCTCTGAATATCTCTATCCATTTATACACACTTTTACATGAAAAAAAACATTCTTAATACTGTGCACAAGTCTTCAAAAATATCAGCATCCTCAGACTAAAAAAACAAACAACTGCATGGTGCTTTTCTTTCATATACATCACAAGTGGGACAGCCATTATTTCTCACACTGCAGTCACATTTGAACTGGTGTAACATATTGAAAACTGCACAGAAGTCATTGGAGAGATAGCAATTTCATAAAGATAGCACTGACAAGGTAATGCAGTCAACAAAAGTTTTAATATAATGGTAATGTAGCATTGTGACTCACCATCATAATAAAACTATAATATCACTAAAATGCATATAATCATTTATCTTAACTATTGCTTTAAAACTTATCAGTAGTCAACAAACTGATTATCACCTTCAATATCAAGATTAGATTGACAAAGATCTTTAACATAAAACTGTAATTACTTCAGCATCTAAGAGTAAAAAAAATGCAAAAAAATTAACTGGACTGATAAACTATAATTTTCAAAAGACAATACATATTCATATAATAAATATAGGAATTATTTGCTGTGATCTATTTTAAATTAAACAACTTCAGATAAAAACTCTGTCATCAAAATGAAGTAATTTGTTACACTTTGATAACTTATAAAAAAAACTTCATAAAATTTAAACAAAAAAAGTGTGATATAGCATTTTTAGAAGTCTAATTTCTTCCATAAATCAGAGTTGACAAAATATAAATCTAGAACAAATTAATTTATGGTTTTTGTTTTATTAAATTGCTTTTTAAGATTGTTGAAAATTTTTGATTAAACTATATATACATAATTAAAACTTTTAATTTTTCCTATTTTGCTTGCCTTGTTTTGATCAAATAAATATTATTATACTAAAGTGCATTCAAAATTTGGATCTTTTTATTTTGATGTGGTAAATTCCATCAATACTAATTTAAAGTTGTAATTATAAATTTATTTAAATGCACATTGATTATTAAGGCTGTAACCTCAAGAATATGCGTGTAAAAATGCGATATTAGGGACCTCTACAGGTCTTAACCACAAGCTTATGCTTTGGAAGAAAAGAGGGGAACTAATTGTGCTTTTATTATAGTAAGTTCTATTTTAATTGTACTATCCTTGATTTATGCCTGATGTGATTCAATTGCCTTCATTGTAAAGGTTCAACTGAAACCTCAAGAAAGTTGATATTATTTTTAAAAAGCTTTTAAATAGTAAATTTACAAAGTGGAAATGAAAATAAATTTTAAAAAAGAATAAATATAGTAAAAAAAATTATGGTATTTCTCCAAGTACCCTGTTAATATAAATAAATAGAAAATATAAGATAACCACATATCTGGTTCTTTCAAATAAAATATCTACAGAAAATTGAGTGCTAGATTATTGTAGTCATATTTTAATTAGTATATCAACATTGTAAGTAAGCTCAAACATTTTGAAAAATATTTCAACTTAAAAAATCTTAAAGCAAATTCACTGACATTTAATAATAAATTTTTTTTTTAAAGTGTTGTTGTAATCTTAATAAATAGAAATAATATAAAAATCTTGTTTGAATTAAATAAATTTAATATTTTTATGTATACTTGATATAATATATATATATAATAATATTATGATAAGGTTAATATTTATATATTATTGCATATTCACAGCTCTGAGGGAAATTATTGTACAGTCAAAACTATCATTTGGATTGAGAAATTTATATTAGAATAAATGCCCAGACTAATTTTTACAGTTAGGTACTTGTTTTTATAATGTACTTCTAACAAAATTTTTTGTTCTAAACACAATTGATATAATGAAGAAAAAAAGGCCAAGAATAAGTTCTTTTTGAAGCCTGTAATAAATAAAATATTAAAAAAAATGAATGAAAAATCAACTAATCTAGATGTTTTCTTGCATATTTTTAATTTATTAAAAAGTAACTGTTTATGATATCATGATTTAATTCATGTGGTGAGAAAAAATAATCTATAAAATAATAAAAAGAATAAAATTATTTTTTAAATTTTGTCTAATTTGATTCCCCCCCCCCCCATTTATAATATCAGCATCTTCTTTATGTCTACACCTCTAAGTATGATCATTTTCTTTATTTAATTAAACAAGTTTTGCGCTATTTGAAAACAAAAACATATCAGACGTCACCATATAAATATATAAAACTGTATAGATATTTTTTTTGGTTTATCAATATAGCGTTTTTATTTTTTACATTTACATTTAAATTTTTGTTTTAAAAAAGGTAATATAATATTATATGCATTAATAATCATTATTATCAACTATTCATTTTCCTATTTATGATTAAATAAAAACTGAATACTTCTGAAGTATTTATTTACCACGATATTTAAATTTCGTTTTAAAAGAGAAAAAAAATAGAGAAATATGGTTAAAATTATTAACACAGACGAGTTATCTTTACATCATTATTGTGTTTATCAAAATACAATAAGTTTATCTTAAAATGTCTCTATTTGTTTTATTGTGAGGCAGGTCAATTTCAAATAATTTCAGTAAGGAAATTGACAATACTGTTTATTTTATAAAAGCTGTTAGCAAAATGAGAAAAATTTATCAGCCAGGAAATGAGGGAGAAACTCTTTCTATCCAAACAAGGCACATAAAACGATAACTCATGTGGAAGATTCTAACTGGTGATGAAAACAGAAATCAATGAGCACTAATTTTTTTCATGGGAAATAAAGTGCAAAATTTTCTATCAAGTCTAAGGACATGAAATATGAGAGTTTGTAGTCTGAATAAATGATAGTTAATTAATCAACAGCGAATACATTCTTCAACATCCTGATATTAAGCACAATTAAAAACACATCATTCAAAGAGAAAGCAATGGAAACATATTTTCAATTACCATCACATCATTTTTTTTTCCAGATGTTTACATGAATTAACATGCAAATTTATCATCTTACATATTTGAAAAATGTACTAAGATGATTTCAGGAGGAAGAAGAGAACACCAGTGTTATAACACTTAAACTTCGACAAATAATTACTAATCTAGAAAAAATACAACTTGCTAACAAATATATATTTAAAGCACACAATCAGATATATAAATAAAAGTATGTGTGTCTATATATAAACTAGTAGACTCTTAATAGTTATTAGTTTATGCATTCTACTACGGATGATTTAAAGAACCAGTTTTTTTAATGCAGTCTAATTATTTACTATTAATTTACTCTTGATTGGTATTTAATCGAATTAGCGTTCATTAATCATTTTTCTTATTCCACTAATCATTCCATCATCATTAATTTTTCCGTTTAATAAAATCATATTCAGATCACAATGAATCAGCACTAACTTGATAACTTTATCTTTCAATAATATTTCATATTTTAAAAAGATCCAAAACATCATTGTATTTATATTTTTTCTCAATCATGAAAAATATAACAGTTTTCTTCAACATTTAATTTTAAAATGTTCATTTTTTCCTTTGTGCTTTTTGCTTCAATCCAAAAATCAAACCTGTGAGAAATAACTAACATTGACATTGGTGACTCTTCTCAATTGATGACTCGTAATCTGTTGAAAGATAGTTTCTTTACTTTAAAAAGTCTATTTGCGAAAATTATTATTGTCAAAAGATAAATAAACTTTAATTATTATTAACTGAAACAAACAAGCTTATTATATACCTGTGTCTATATATGTAATATATAGGATATATGAGCACAGACTTTCACATGACCCACCACTCTCTATACTATCTCATAACACTGATACACTTGAAGACATATATGTTGAAAAGATAAATAATCCACTCATACATTCATATTCATTATTACATGCTTGCAAAAAAAAATCATAGTTTAGTCAATAACCATGAGAATTATTCTAGCATATTCTTAAAAGTAGCCCTACTATCTATCAAAATAAATATATCTCATAGTCTGACTTAGAAAAACTTATAACTAAGAATAAAAGGTATTGACATGGCTCAAAATTATATACGAAGGACTATGTTTAAATTATCTTCAAAGCTCAGCCTATTGTAGAGCAGAAAATAAAAATAACATTACTGCATTATATATCCTTAAAACAATATGTAATTAAAAGATTTGAACCCAGTCTTTCAAGATCCCTACAGTCATCCATTCTATCCAACATAACCAAAACACATGACTACATACATGTAAAAAAGTTAAATGACCTCCAATATAGAATTTCATACTGAAACAGCAATCAGCAGTTGGTCTGAATCATCATCTCCCACATATATAAAAAAAGCAGTGCTCAGCTTATATTAAGATATCTACACACTTTAATGAACAGGTTTTAATTCCCTATACTCTACAACTCTTTAGCCATCCATTTGAGCATTCTATCATCAGATTTTAGTGATATGGATAGCTGAAGAGTGGAAAGGATTGAAGCCTGTTCATTAAAGTGTATAGATTTTCTATCTTAATATAAGCCAAGTATTGATAATATATATATATATATATATATATATATATATATATATATATATGGGGGGGTGAGATGATCCAAACCAACTGATGAGTGCTGGTTCATCATGAAATACATTATTTGAGATCAATTATCTTTTTCACATGTATGTGATTATGTTGGATAGATTGGATGACTGTATGGAGCTTGGAACAAATTGTCTTTAATTACATCTAAAATATATCCACTATACTCATAAATCATATGGGTAGACATGAACTACTAATAATTCCAGGTTGACAAAAGTGTAAATAGTAACTAGAAAATAATTATCAAAATAAGAATATATTAACTAGTTTTAAATAAATGGAATGTCTTAGAAGTCCTCATTTAGATTTAAAATTTTAACAACTTCATGATGTATAAATGTTACTTACAATTAGTCCCTAACATAAAAGAAATTATTATTCTGTGTTGTAGATTTAACTAATAAACAAAAGTATTTTTCAGTACATAACATATGAGAGAAATTACCTGTAATTATTAATTTTCATATAAACAAAAATCATACTATTTATTGAACTTTTTTTTAAAATCTTCATTTTTATACTCATTGATTATTCTTTATGCAAGGCAAGCTTATTTTAAGGCATCTAGACTTTTCAAATAAAATTCTATTGGGATAAAAAAAAGTTAGAACAAAAAAAAAGAATATAAAAAATATATATATAAAAATCATAAGTATTTATATTTTATAGCCAAATCATCTTAAACTGTCCTACAGTATGATCTTACATTTGCACATAAAAATTCTGCTAAAGATTGCTAATGCAAAGACTCTTCAAGAATTTACAGCAACTGTATTTAAATGTAGAAAACCTGAGATTTCATAGCTAGATGCACATTTTGTCTATTGATTATACTTCTTCTAGCAATCCTATAAAGATTTGTACTTTTGCCATTAGTTTATTGTCTTAATTCTTTGTATTTCGCTTAGCATTATTTTCTTTGATTTGTTTAAAGTTTTATTTTTACAATCTATATTAGACAACAGCAAAACAAAATTATATCAAAAATAGTTTATCATAGTTAAATATTTTTAGATAATAAATATTTCAAATTGCATTGGTGAAAGGCAATCAAAAACTACTTCTATAAAATAGTAAATACTAAAATAAAAAGAATGAAGCTATAGTGCAAAAAATTAAGCTTCATATCTAAAAAGCATTTAAAATATTACTAAGAAATAGATAAACATAGCTAAATAAGTGCTATGACTAGATTACATTTGAATGTCTACTTATTAATGCCATTACATGAGAAAGAAAAGTTATAAGCTTCTAGCTAAATGAGTATGACCATTCTAAATCTAAAAAACAAAATGAAAAAGACAAAAAGAAAGAAAAAACTCTGCAAACCAATCTATGAATTTCAAATACATTTCCATATAAAACATGCTGGTCCATTGTCTGTTTACGTGATATTTTAAAATGCTATTTTTTAATTTCTTCAGCAGATTCTGAAACACTTCAATACCATGTGTAACTATAATGATACAATGTATTCCATTTTCTGCCAAATTTTCTCAATGAAAACCATGACATTGCATTTCATTAAAATAACTTTGAGGTAATTTTATACCTCTCCAATGAAAACCACATTCAAGTTCTTTAGAAAATCTTGCTTTGTTAATTTGTTTTTCATATCCAATTCAATGAAAGTGTGATTTTACAGTAATGACATCTATGGTAATCACATCCAACAAGTTGAAGAACACATTCATTATTTTTATGCTCTTGTCATTTTATTTTTACAATTTTATAGACATCTTGAAAAGAAACTTTTGTAATGCTTTTATATTGCACCAATAGAATGTCCATGTTTCACTTCCACTTACAATAAATTGGATAAAATAATGGTCTATGTATTGCTACATTAGTTGCAGTAGTTACTTTCTTATGTTAAATATTCTATCATTTAACTTTATAAAAATGGTAGCAGATTGGAATCTGTGTCACACCAACAGCATCTTAGTTCATTTTTCTACTTATAAAACTACCAAGGTATTTAAATTAGACTACATTTTTAGATAACCATCCAATCTAAAAGTTGCTGAGGATTTTTCTTCTGACACTGACTGATAAAGAATTTGAGTTTTTTAAAAACTTAATTAATAAACCAGTCTTTATATTGTAACAGTCAAATATGTACATTCGTGAAACAAAATCTAGAACTCTGATAAATCATCCTAAGGATGACCAGGTTTACGGTGGTGGAAGCCACGGCTCTGGCCTAACCCTAGTTCCTCTACCATTGCTCATAGACTTACTATCTTATGAATGACACAGTTGAGGTCACAGCAGTATTTCTATTCTTTGCTGAGATATTCTTGACTTCGTTTAAGGAGAAGCCATAATACATCACATCACATCACATCAAGACAGGTAACAATAGGTGTTTTATATAGCATATTTATATAGATATTGTGTGGTGTACTTATGACTATTAATTACTTATAAGTTTTTAACAACTAATGGAAATAATTATCAAATACTAAATAAATGTGAGTCGATGAGCAAGACTAAGACATGAAGGAAGAGTAAATTTAAAATTAATTTATTGAATTTATAAAACAATAATTTAAAACAATATTATGATATGTAAGTGTCTGATCTCACATGCAGGTGATCAAGGGATGTTTACAATATAATGGGATTCACATGCAAGTGATAGGTTTTAGATGTTAATTTTGGATAGCTGAATTTACATGACTTGATTTACATATATAGACTAAATCACTTACAAGTGATTATAACTTTCTAGTAAAAATATTAAAGTTTGAAAGCTTATGCATTTCCGGTTTATATATATATATCCTTTAACCACAGACAGGTGATTTTACTTTAGGTTACAATTAATTGATTTTGGTATATATATATATTTCTATCACTCACAGGTGATGAAATTATAATACAAATTATATTTTCATGAGCTTAATAAATTTTTATAATGACCTAACTTTTCTCATGCTTATCTATGCCTAATTTATGCTATAATAGGACTTAGATTTGCTTTAGGTTAGCAGAAGTGATAATAAATTTTAATAATGAACATATTTTACTTAGCACGAATAATTAATATACTCTCTACATAGTTAATATACAATTTAAATTGGATTCTAGTTCAGATCAAAGCTGAAATAATAATTATAATGGCAGAATGAACTGATTAATGGGAGCTAGACATCAGATACTAGTGCGTATAGAAAATATATAACTCTGAGTCCTTTTGTGTCTCATATGTGCCTTATTCACAGGATTTTTACCAAGTAACGGTTCCCTGCGATCGAACTCATTACTGTGATATAGGAGGCCTTTTTAGTCTGGCAGATCAAGCAATTTATATAAGTGTGGGAGTCTTATGCTCTGAGTGAGTCTCATGCTCCATTTAAAATAAGCAGAATGGGTTGGCCTGTACCAGTCACCATCTGAAGAAGATAATTGCCCGAACTAAATGTAATGGTGCAGCGTGACCACATGCAATCATTAAGGAAGCAGCAACAAGTAAGCACGCCATAGTGTTTCATAAGGACACATATGCACCACTGACTAAATAATCATATTTATAAAATTTAAGATGCTAAAATAAGAGTTTCATCTATGAAACTACCCTATATCAGTTCATGTTATAGTACTTTTAATAATACTATTTAGGAGAGTTTGCGAATTCAATTTACAAAGCTATCTATATAGGCTTTGATTTAATTAAGGGGGATTACAGCATATAAAGAAATTAAAATATAAACTTATAGACTTATGCTGCATTTATCACTTTAACTAATTATTGATTAAAATATTAATTTTAAAAGCAAATCTATTTAAGAATGAAGGTACGTTTGTATTTATCTTTAATTCCAAATATTTTATACATTTCAAAACATAGCTTTTTAGTTTGTGTATAATTACACGTGTTACATATATATGCGAACTGACATATATAGGCGAGAGAATCTTATTTAATTCTTGCTAATAGTTTAATTACGAATAAAGCTCGGTTTTAAATGTTTATAACATAAACATTATAACATACTAAAATAAGATTAGGCATAGATTTAATTAAGAAATGCAATATTTAAAATATGATTTAATTTCACACAAGTGAAATTTGAAATTTGCTTAGTTTAAAATTAAGGTTAAGCGACATTCGCTAAAATATGATTGACTCAGTTTCGATAATTCTAAGTTTATAAGATTAATGATGGCAAATATTATCATTAACTTAAGATATATAAATTAGCATAAAAATTTTAATTATTACTTTAAAACAGCTTATTACATATTATACGTTACTAAATTTACAAACATTTAAATTCTAGGTTTTAGCAAGTCTAAATTTCAATAGCATTTAATTACTTAGAATAAAATTAATACGTAACCAAATCAATCATTATTTTCTATGAGTAAACCAATACAAAAAATCATAAAATCAAATTATTAAATAAAATGTGTTTTCAATGCAAATAACTCATTTTGAAATAATAAATCATAAATCAATCTATCTATAAATTATTTAATGAATCACACAAATAAATAGGTTTCAAATCAGTTTAAATCATTTAAATCAGGCAAGATTTTAGGGTTTAAATAAAGTTATTAAATTCATTTACAATTTAGGCAAGTTTTTAAGTTTGAGATAAAATAAAATTTACAGAAGTTTAGTTTACATTATTATGATGGCCATTAGATTAAGATTTATGCTAGCATTTTAAAGTTTAGTTTAGAGTAAAGCTTTAGGATTGAAGAGTATTTACCATTCCTCTTCTCTTTCTTTTCTATCTACTGGAAAATTCTTTCTGCATAGCGGGACCTCTTTAAATTCTTTCGGTGGTTAGTTCATGTTCCTCCAGCTCAGGTAGCTTTTCATCAGGGCAGGAGGCAAGCTTTCGAGCCTATTACCCCGACATGCTGATTATTAATTTTATTACAAATTGAATCTCAGTGAATTGATTGATAATTGCTCTGAATTGAATCCTTAAAAATGGCTGCTATTGCTTATATAAAAATATCCCCCCCCTCTCCTTCATTATATTATTTACTTAGATGTGTCTTCTTAGCTTCTAAAATAATCACCAGGATTCGCGGGAGCTTGTTGTGTTAACTTTTAATTAGGTCAAAAAAAACCCATTGACACACAGTAATTTATGCAGTTTTCTAAATTTAATTCTAAATATAATTTTAATTAATCTTCTACCGGGAAAGATTAACTCTTCTGGCATCATTCTGGCTAAATAAACAAATCTAAGATTTGTGAAAAACATTTTATTATATATGTAACTTGACCGTTCTAATTTACCGATATATGCAGAATTATGAAATTTCGAGTACAAATAACTTAATAAATATTTAAAATTAGAGAAAACTTAATGTTTTACATCCTGTTAACATTTAATTTCTAGCATATATGTAGTCCAAAGTTACACATACAATCCGTTTTTCATTTAGTAATTATTAACAATCTATATATGTGCGTATTTTAGAAATCTATGTCTATATAAATGAATATTTCTTTATATGCTCTAGTATACATGCACACACATATGATTAGACTTATTTAGGTTTAAATTTAGGCAGGTTTTCTTAGTATTGTTATTAATATATACGAGAGTTTGGTGGTGTTTATATATATATGATTACTATTATATAATATAGTAGATGAAACAGTGAGATTATACAAGCTGACTGTTTCATATCCTCAAACTCATGGGAATTTTATGAAAGCTTAATTGTTTGATGCTTTTCTTGGGGCATAAAAAAGATTTTCTGTTAAAGAAAAATTTTCTATTTTACTCTTTATTAAATTTAGTACACTCCTAGTGCAATCTTTCTACCTTGTTTCCCTGCTTTTAAGAGACTATACAATGTTACCATCAAATATTTAAATGAACAAAACTAACAAAACTATCCTACTAACTAATTTTATATATATTTTTTTTTTTTTATATATATATATATATATATATATATATATCTAAAATATTTATTATTTCTAATGTTTCTGAACCCTAAGTGGGGTCTGCAGTCCTGACCACTACTATTTTACATTGCTTTAAACTTCTTCTTTCTGCAAGATATGGATTGTTCTCCCTTCTCTCTATCCTATCCTTACCATTTATACTGTTCGTTCTTCCAAATTTTGATCTTTCTTTACCTATCTTGCTATTCTTTTCTACATATCTTCACTTTTCTTTTATTAATCTGAAAACTGATGGTTTCCATCTTCCCCTGACTTCTTTTCTGCCTCTTCTTTTACTATTTGATATTTCCATCTTCAACTTGTTATTCATTCCTATACATTCCTTTCTTCATTCTATTAATTCGAAGACTGGCAGTTTCCATTTCCCTCTATCTTCTCTCCTGCCTCTTCTTTTACTATTTGATCTCTCCCTCTTTAATCTGCTATTTATTCTGACATACTCCTTTCTTCCTTTTACTAATTCAAGAACTGGCAGTTTCCATCACTCTGTCTTCTTTCTTGCTCCTATGCTCTATCTTTCTCCGTTTAGCTTTTCGTCCTACTTTTACTTCGAATGTGCTGTGTTTAA
The DNA here is from genome assembly GCA_028023455.1 of Epiperipatus broadwayi. Lineage (NCBI taxonomy): Eukaryota > Metazoa > Onychophora > Udeonychophora > Euonychophora > Peripatidae > Epiperipatus > Epiperipatus broadwayi. The sequence continues at coordinate 134,602 of JAQFVV010013213.1, forward strand.
CCTTCCAGTCTACACTTCTCCATTTATTTGCTTCAGATTCCCACACTTCATAATTTTTGTTACTTTCTTGTCTTCGTCTATTATTGTCTACTTTGACGAATGCTAGCCTCTCCACTAAACTATTTCTTTCCACCTTCTCAAGGTCATCTTCCCCAGGTTCTAAATTTTCCTTCCTATCTACATCCATTGTAACATTTTCTTGATTTTCCTTTACCAGTTTTAACCCTTCCAGATACATTTTGTGATCTATCTTTGTGTCATTTTCTTTTATCTCTATTTTCCCATTTATCTTTCTATAGCCTTCTTGTTTATTTGCTATCTCTTTGTCTATTCTTAGCTCACATTCCCTAACTATATCTTCCCTTTTCTTTAGCTCCTGCTCAGATAGATCTTTCTTTCCTTTAACTTCTTTGTATAGTTCTAAAACTTCATCTACTAGTCCTGTTTTAACTTCTATCCCTTTTCCTGTTGGACTATTTTCTACTGCGGTGGTTATTTCTGTAATGAGTTATTCTTCTCCCATTATTTCTAAACCCACCTTTAATCTTTCTGTCCCATCATCTGTGGCTTCTAGCTTTTGCACTTTACTCAATGGTTCAGTATCTTCAAGTTCTATGGGCATCATTTCTCTCTTATTTATTTGATTTATTTCATTTATTTCCTTCTCTATAACATTCTCTTTCTCACTCACAATCCTTGCCTCTGTTCTTTCTAACGCATTTGGCTCAACTTTTTCTTTCATGTTTTATAATTCCTTCCTTTCTTCTCTTATTTCTATTCCTATAGATTTATTTCCGTAAGTGCCAGTGTCTCCACCTCAATCTGTTTCAGTATAGCTCCTTTCTTTTTGACTGTGGAATTTTCACTAGTCACTAGTTTTTCTGATGATGTATCCATACTTTCAGTAGTAACTTCAATTACTTTCCTCTCCTCATTCTCAATTTCTGCTGTCACTTCCTTTGACATATCTGTCTTCCTGACCTGCTTTAACTCAGCACTATATTCTGATTCTTCTGTCTTATGTTTCCTTTTTCACTATATTACTGTTATGTGTGACAGACTTGGCAGACTCAGTGTCTTTATTCCCCCTACTTTCTAACAGTTGCCTTATTAGTCTATTGTTTCTAGCAGAAGTTTTTCATGCTCTTCCTCCCTGTCTTTTCTCTCCTTTTCTTTCCTTTCCTCTCTTTCTTTTCTTTCTTCCCTTTCCTTCTTTTTTCTTTCCTTCCTTTTTTTCTTTACTTTTCTCTCCTTCTCTTCTTTCTTATCCCCTCTCTCCTTTTCTTCTCTATCCTGTCTCTCCTTTTCTTCTCTATCCTGTCTCTCCTTTTCTTCTCTATCCTTTCTGTCCTTTTCTTCTCTATCCTTTCTATACTTTTCTTCTATATCCTTTCTCTTCTTTTCTTCTCTATCCTGTCTATCCTTTTCTTCTCTATACTGTCTCTCCTTTTTTCATTTCTGTCCTTTTCTTCTCTATTATTTCTATCCTTTTCCTCTCTATCCTTTCTCTCCTTTTCTTCTCTCTCCTTTCTCTCCTTTTCTTTTCTATCCTTTTCTTCTCTATCCTTCTTATTCTTTTCTTCTCTATCATTCCTCTCTCCTTTCTATCCTTTTCTACTCTATCATTCCACTCTTCTATATCCTTGATTTGCATTTGAAAAGCTTCTTCTATGCTTAGAATCCCTTTCCTGTACTCTTCTTCAGCATCTAAAATTTTATTTACATACTCGTCTCTACACTCTATTTTTTTCCTTTTCTCCTAAATTCCCTTTACACCCCCTTTCCCAGTACAGCTCCTGCACATACTTATCTCGTTCTTTTAGTAATTTTGTTTCTTCATAGATTATTTCTTCCCTTTTGTAGTCAGCCAGGTCCTTTAGATGCTCGATCGTGTCTTCCTCTACTCTACACTTTCTTGATGCATCCCACTTCCTCCACCCTGCTCTATCACATCGTTCTAGAAAAAATGCATTATATTTTATCATGAGGTCGATTATCCCTCTGTTTGCTTTCCTATTCCCTTCGACTATCTCTTCCATTTCTTCTATTATTTCCCTTAAGTCAGTTTCCATTATCTGAATTTTATATACGGCTATCTTGCCCCCTTTTCCCAACAAATCCACCTTAGTTCCTTCTACACCACCCTATTTTATATTATATCTCTAGAGGTCCTCACTCACTTATTACTTTGATAACTAATTTGCTCAGTATTTATTTCCTTTCTCATTATTAATATATAATTAAATAAAATTAAAATGAAATTTAAGCCATATTAAAACGCAACTCACCATCGGCTTGCTTTTCATACTGCATTCTTGGTTCTATTAAATTTATTACTATCATTATTATTATTAATATTAATACTGATTGTTATTTGTTTGTTCCCATGGTTTGATAAATTTTGCACACCAAACACTCGTATGTTTATATCTTGCCTGATTTTTCCCTTTTGCTTTATATTGCTCACTTCTTGTCTTGACTCACACCCTCATCATAAAATTTTGATAAAATAACATATTCTCTTCCTGTGATAGTGAATTTATATGAGGATAATCCAATTTTCTTAAATTACCTCAGGCGCCACCTATCAGCAGGTGAGATATACATGTAATACTTTTGATATGCCACATTTATTGATACACTATATGCACAGCTATACCCTTTTATTAATATGAATCCATTTTTTATTTATTTTCAAGGTGCATTTGTTCTTCAATAAATGCTTTTATAATGGGTGAATATAATTTTAACTCAGCAACCGGGTCTCTATCTGTTTACACTATTGACCTGCTGCCATTTAAGCATATTATCCACTACATCAGACCACTGGGCATATGCAATCACAGTTTTGAGGGTCTTCTCCTTATGGTTACTCTAAAATTGCTGCCTTTTAAGCATATTGTCCACTACATCAGACCGCAGGGCATATACAATTCCAGTTTTGAGGGACTTCCACAGGGGCAATAAAGCCTCACATTTTGGCAGCATACCCGGGGGAAAATTTTACTATGCATTTTTATTTTTATATATGCTTGTAATGCCACCACATATCTAGTTTACCTAGATTCAACGAATTCTCTTTTCAGGGGTGGAATAATCAAGAAAGCTCATGTTTGTTTGGGTGTATAAACCCGGGAGAAAAATTTTTACACATATTAAATGATATGGAAACACACCCATGTCAATCTCCCCTCTCAGGTATGTAAATTATATTCGAAAGCCCTAGTTGGTGTGCCATACCTAGAAGAAAAAAGCTACTGTAACAGTCAAATAAGTACATTCGTGAAACAAAATCTAGAACTCTGATAATTCATCCTAAGGCCAACCAGGTTTGTGGAGGTGGAAGCCACGGCTCTGGCCTAACCCTAGTTCCTCTACTATTGCTCATAGACTTACTATCTTATGAATGACACAGTTGAGGTCACAGCAGTATTTCTCTTCTTCGCATGCTGGAAGTAGCACAACAGCAGAACATAAGACGGGTAACAATAAGTGTTTTATATAGCATATTTATATAGGTATCAAGTGGCATACTTATGACTATTAATTACTTCTAAGTTAACAACTAATGGAAATAATTATCAAATACTAAATAATTGTGATTCGATGAGCAAGACTAAGACATGAAGCAAGAGTAAATTTAAAATTAATTTAATGAATTTAAAATATAAAACAATAATTTAAAACAATATTATGATATGTAAGTGTCTGATCTCATATGCAGGTGATCAAGGGATGTTTACAATATAATGGAATTCACGTGCAAGTGATGAGTTTTAGAGGTTAATTTTGGATAGCTGAATTTACATGACTTGGTTTACATATATAGACTAAATCACTTACAAGTTATTATAACTTTCTAGTACAAATATTAAAGTTTCAAAGTTCATGCATTTCCGGTTTATATATATATATATCCTTTAATCACAGACAGGTGATTTTACTTTAGGTTACAATTAATTTGTTTTGGTATATATATATTTCTATCACTCACAGGTGATGAAATTATAATACAAATTATATTTTCATGAGCTTAATAAATTTTTATAATGACCTGACTTTGCTCATGCTTATCTATGCCTAGTTTATGCTATAATAACACTTAGATTTGCTTTAGGTTAGCGGAAGTGATAATAAATTTTAATAACGAACATATTTTACTTAGCATGAATAATTAATATATTCTCTACATAGTTAATATACAATTTAAATTGGATTCTAGTTCAGATCAAAGCTGAAATAATAATTATAATGGCAGGATAAACTGATTAACGGGAGCTAGATTTCAGATACTAGTGCATATAGAAAATATATAACTCTGAGTCCTTTTGCATTTCATAGGTGCCTTATTCATGGGATTTTTACCAAGTAATGGTTCCCTGTGACCGAACTCATTGCTGTGATATAGGAGGCCTTTTTAGTCTGGCAGATCGAGCAATTTATATAAATGTACGAGTCTTATGCTCTGAGTGAATCTTATGCTCCATTTAAAATAAGCAGAATGGGTTGGCCTGTACCAGTCACTATCTGAAAAAGATAATTGCCTGAACTAAATGTAATGGTGCAGCGCGAACACATGCACCCATTAAAGAAGCAGCAACAAGTGAGTACACCATGGCATTTCATAAGAGCACATATGCACCACTGACCACATAATTATATTTATAAAATTTAAGAGGCTAAAATAAGAGTTTCCTCCATGAAACTACCCTACATCAGTTCATGTTATAGTACTTTTAATAATACTATTTAGGAGAATTTGTGAATCCAATTTACAAAGCTATCTATATAGGCTTTGATTTAATTAAGGGGGATTACAGCATATAGGGAAAAATTAAAATATAAACTTACAGACTTATGCTGCATTTATCACTTTAACTAATTATTGGTTAAAATATTAGCATTAAAAGCAAATCTATTTAAGAATGAAGGTACATTTGTATTTATCTTTAATTCCAAATATTTTATACATTTCAAAACAGAGCTTTTTTGTTTGTGTATAATTACATGTGTTACATATATATGTGAGAGAATCTTTATTTAATTCTTGCTAATAGTTTAATTACGAATAAAGCTCAGTTTTGAATGTTTATAGCATAAACAATATAACATAATAAAATAATAAGATTAGGCATAGATTTAATTAAAAAATGCAATATTTAAAATATAATAATTTCATGCAAGTGAAATTTGAAATTTGCTTTGTTTAAAATTAAGGTTAAACGACATTCGCTAAAATATGATTGACTCAATTCTAAGTTTATAAGATTAATGATGGCAAATATTATCATTAACTTAAGATATATAAATTAGCATAGAAATTTTAATTATTACTTTAAAACAGCTTATTACATATTATACGTTACTAAATTTATAAACATTTAAATTCTAGGTTTTAG
>JAQFVV010013213.1:142500-199816 GCA_028023455.1 Epiperipatus broadwayi
AATAATAATTTTTATTTATTTATTATGAAACAAACAATAAATGTATAATACAGTGAGATAAATTCCATACAAGAAAAATCTTCAGTGAGGAATTTAAATGTAACAACTAAAATCAATAATAATAATAATAATAATAATAATAATAATAATAATAATAATAATAATAATAATAATAATAATAATAATAAAAAAAAGTATAAATATAACATATAATAATAATAATAATAATAATAATAATAATAATAATAATAATAATAATAATAATAATAATAATAATAATAATAATAATAATAATAATAATAATAATAATAATAATAATAATAATAATAATAATAATAATAATAATAATAATAATAATAATAATAATAATAATAATAATAATAATAATAATAATAATAATAATAATAATAAAAAAGTATAAATATAAAATAAGAATATTAAAATTATACAGATAGTAGATTTGGAATTCAAGCACAGTAAGAAATAATTACAAAATAAAAGACAGTAGAAGCAGAACAAGAAAAGAATAAAAATAAGAATAAAACTAATGTTAAGCAGAATAAACCAATAATAATAATAATAATAATAATAATAATAATAATAATAAGAAGAAGAAGAAGAAGAAGAAGAAGAAGAAGAAGAAGAAGAAGAAGAAGAAGAAGAAGAAGAAGAAGAAGAAGAAGAAGAAGAAGAAGAAAAAGAAGAAGAAGAAGAAGAAAAGAAGAAGAAGAGGAGGAGGAGGAGGAATACTTTGTGGTCACAAAAATTTTATTCTGTTAATGTTTTTTATTTATCAGAAAAAAAACTTTTTAATTGTATTTTAAATCAATTTCAATTTTAAATATCCTTTTTAAATTTAATATATGTACTTGATCATAGAACTTTCTTACCTTTTTAATCTGACTATAGCAGAGTCTTAAAGAAATGTGATAGTGATTTCTTTATTATTGTTTGCCTTAATATAGAAAATTATTTATCATAGTTTATGAAGTCCATCATTTGATAATTTTTGAAATTTATAAATAAATTTCAATTAATATATTCCTATATTTTACTTAAATATCATGATACAGGATATTATTCACAAATGCATGTAACAAAAATACAATTACTGAATAATTACTTATTTTCTGATGACCGATGAACAGAATATATATAATAAATAAGGATAACATTTTTATCTGTAATTGACATGGAAGTAATTACCTCCCATTGAATCAGGTGATGTCAAAAACAATGAAATAGAGAATGGTACCCTTCACTCTTTCATTGTTTTTGACATCATATAACTGAATGGGAGATAGTTATTTTTTTCAGTTATATATTTCAGTTTTATATATATATTTTTTTCAGTTATATATTTCAGTTTTATATATATATATATACTTAATCGAATTATACATAACATGAAATAATAGACAACTGATTTGTATGCAGTTTAATTTAATATCATCAAATCAATTTTCATTCATAAATAAATCTTCTCAAGATGCCATTTTTAAAATTAAGCTTGTGATAATAAATTTTCTACAGTTTATAGACTCTCTAGTAGTCATTATTCAAAATAAACCCATGCAAAAATAAAAAATATAATTTTATAAATTTATGCATAAGTATACATCTTTATATATTTTCTTGCTCAACTTTTTCTTTCTTATACCTACTATCCATCATCAAATAAACAACTTCCCTCCTATACTATCTGTACATATACATTTATATATATTACAGCTTCTTATTTTTAACATTGACAATTTCCCTCCCAAATTATATATATATATATATATATCCATTATACATTCTCTTATTCACTTTTTTCCTACCTTATAACTACTAATTATCAACCAACAAACAACCCTTGTCTTATACTATCAATACATATACATTCTTACATATTATAGTTTCAATTATCTAACAATGATCATTTCACTCCCAATTTTATTAAACCATTTGCCATATTAATGCATTTATCAATGCTTTATTGTATTTTCTTTCTTTAAAATTTTATTATATTTTATTATCTTTATATTTTTCTCACAATGTATTATATTCTATGTTTCTAAATAATGATTATATTCAGCTGAAATATATAAATATTGAATAAGCATAAGTTAAATGATGGAGGAAATATAGGATGGAAGAATAGTAAAGATTTAAAAAAATGGATATGCAAAGCAAAAATGAATAACAGAATAGGAATTAAGCCAATAAACATCACAAGATCATCATTTTTTATGCTTGATTATAACTATTATTAAAACAGGCAAAACTCTCCATACAGTATTGCCACTCAGTGCAAGGAAGAGTAATCAATGGATGCCAGAAGGCTAGTGCATAAAATCCTCATCTAGTGCCTATTCATCTAAAATCCCCAGATTGGTTTCTGGCTTGTGGCCTTCATCAGCGAGAATAGTGGATGAGTAAGCACTGGATGGGAATTTTATGCACTAGCCTTCTGGCATCCATTGATTACTCTGGCTTGCCCCTGAGTGGTAATACTGTATGGAGAATTTTGCCTGTTTTAAGAATATGAACTATTTATATAATTACATTATATATATTATAATGGGAATTTACCATTTTCCATATTTGTAAGATTGCGTGTATGTATATAACGATACACATATATGCGTAATTGATTTTAAAAAAATATTTCACTTTATCATCCAGCATATTTATGAGCATCAATTTATGACCTCAAGCACCAATCCTATATTTCTATAAGAATTATGCTGGGAGAGCTGGAATACCAATATAGAAATACCCTGGACTAGCTCTGCTCAAGGCACGTAGTAAAATTTACCGGCAGTAGATCTAACCCTGGCTTTTTCTTTTTATTAAAATAAAAAAAAAAACTCACAACACAAAACAAAAAAAAAACATTCATTTTATATACATTTATTACCAATGATATTTACGTATCTATAAAAAAAAAAATATATTATTTACATAAGTTAAATTAGTGTCTCTTTTCTCTTTTAAATCAAAGATTCATAGCGGTTTTCTTTTTTTTGTTTGCACTTTTCTCTTTTTGCCAAAACTCCCATACACACAAATATGCTATAATATGTATTTTGCACCGAAGATTTAATTATGGACTAATTTATACACTAATAACTTCCATAGGAAATAGTTTGACCTCTCCATGCAAAGAAAAGAAATTTTAAGTTCTCAATTGGTCAAATAATAGTTTTTTCAATTGCGTGGAGTAAGCTTACTAAAAGTGACATATATATGTAATTAGAAAAAAAATACCTGTGTTTCCCCGTGGAATTGATCGAATTCACCTGGCTAAAAGGGAATCTCTGATCCTTTGTTGCAACGAACTTTGTTTTTTTAAGTTTGGATTCCATGGCTAAAGTCTATTTTATTTATTTATTTTCTTCCTCTTGTGGTGATTCAACATTGTTGCATATTGAGGCGAATTCTCCGGGCTTGATGTCCCTTCTTCGATATCGGCAGTTGCTATACATTCGAGGGGGGGATTCAGACCCTCCACATGTTGAAGCCTCTACCCCAGCCTGACCATATTTTATCCAATGTATATCACATTGATCTCTCGATTCTTATTTCTGTTTATCAGTCTACCGTCCGCTTTCTTCTACCTCCAAACCTATACTAATCTATTCTTTTTTTTTTAATTATTGAATTTATTTTTCTTTTCATTCATTTTCAATTATATTTCAATTCACATTCCATATGCCTTTGTTGGAATGCACCACAAAAGCTTTTTACACCTATTTCTTTTCAATTAATCTTTAATTAGAATTAGACATTCCACGATTTTTATAATAATTACTTCCATTGTTCTGCAAAATCACTGTCTTCCATCTTGACATTTATAGTTTTTTTGACTTAATATGTATATATTTAAAAGTTTATCAAATAAAATATTTTTTATTTTTATTTTGTGAATTTTCATTTTTAACGGTTCAAAAATGCACTCACACATATACATGGCGATGTGTATGGCTGGGTTTGGCAAAGAGAGAAAAAAAATCAGAGCAAGTGTATAACCCCCCATACCTCTTCTATGAGTTCTTTTTATTAAAATAACTAAATCAATTCAATATGACCAAGCAAATGACCGTTGATTGTACATCAAACTGTAAATATTAATTTTGTTAGTAAAGTAATATATATTTTTAATAATACGTTAGTAATAATATATATATATTTTAATAATGCGTTAAGCATACGAATCTGTATTTGTCTAATTATCGCAACAGGGTTTGATTATGCCTGCCCTGTTGCAATACCCCCCTCCTGGAAGCCTTCAAATATGGGGTATGTATTTGAATGGCTCCTAAATATCATGAACCGGCATGAGGCTTGAGGGAATGAGCATTGTATGATCCCCTTACCTCTTGCCCAGTATTCACCCAGAATGCATTATCCCCCTGACACTTAACAATAGGGAAAGGACAAACTGCACAATTTCTTACAGATAAATTTCCCCGGTTCGCTCACATGTGGGGTTTTCACCATGACTAGATCATCAACTTTAAACTGATGAGGCCTCTCCAGTTTGTTTCTTTCCAGACTCCTTTTCAAAAGTGTATGATATGCCTGCTTTTGGTTTTGGTATTTTGGCCTTGATTAGTTTAAAGGCATGTTTGCCAAATTGGAGCCGCATGGGAGAGAACCCAGTGGATTCCTTAACTGCCCAATTTATGTAGTTCACTATTTCTGGAATTTTTTTAACCTATCCTCGGTGATTAGTTGGGATGTATGTCCTAAACAACCTACCCAACTCATGCATCACTTGCTCACATGGGTTCGATTGTGGATTCCTAATTGATGTCAGTATGTGTTGGATCCCTGACTTCTGAACCCATGCTTTCCATTCTCCAGAGATAAATGGGGTGCCATGATCCAATAGAATGCTTTGAGGTTTTCCTATCACTGTAAAATATTCCTTTTCAAGGAGACATATGGTGTTTCGGGTATTTACTTGAGTCATGGGATATGCAGCCACAAATTTATGGAATAGATCATACACCACCACTAAGTATTTTTTTCTATTAAGGCAGGCAATGGTCCATAATAATCTATTGCAATCATCTCATGTGGCTTCTTTGGAATTATGGAGGTCATTGGGCCTGCATAATTCCTATTAGCAGGCTTAGTTTTCTGGCAAAGTTCACATTGCCTGATCATTCTCACAACAATCCAATGCATGCCTGGCCAATAAAACCACTGTCTGAGCCACTTTTCAGTTTTCCATATCCCATAGTGTCCATATATTTGGTGGACATGAGTCACCACTGCATTCCACATACACGTCTCCAACTATCCAGTCCCCTTTTCGTTCTGTATTGGAGAACAGCTTGGTCAAGTTTGTATCGGTTGATCCAACTTCTGGACTCATCATTGTTTTTTCTTGTATTCCCTTTCAGTTGTGCAATTATCTGACTTAACTGGGCATCCTTCCTCTGACACTGGGCTAATCTCTTGAGATCATTCTCTACCCCCTCATTAATCCTTAAGTTTATTCCTGCCACATATAAATTTTCAGCTTTAAGATGACATGATAGCAAACGCACTGGGTTACGGCTAAGAGCATCAGCTACAATGTTATCTGACCTCTTACAATGCTTTACCACATAATTATACTCTTGGAGGTATAGACTCCACTGTACCAACCGACTATTTGTCAGATAACTATGGTTAATAAATTCTAAACTCTTATGATCCATAACCACAATTATTTTTGATCCCAACAATAATATGCGGAGTTTTTGGAATGACCAAAAAATGGCTAAAGCTTCCTTTTCTGTGGCAGTGTAATGCCACTCTGGACCCTTGAGCAACCTAATTAAGAAATACAGCACTTTTACCTGACCATCCTCTTGAATCTGTGATACTGTTGTGCCCAGCCCATATCTGCTGTCAGTCTGCACTACAAAGGGTTTCAAAATCGAAAAAAGCCAGCATTACATGTTTCATGAACCCTTGCTTCACCCTCTCAAATGCCTGGCTTTACTTTTCACCCCACCCCCACACTACACCTTTTCTCAGTAATCTAGCTAGTGGTTCCATATGTTGAGCAAACTGCTTCTGAAAATGGTTGTAGAAGTTACACATACCCAAAAAGGATTGTATCTGCTTTTTGGACCTAGCTACTGGGAAGCCTTCAATGGCTGAGATTTTATCTGGAAGTGGCCAGACACCCTGTGATCCTATAAGGTGGCCCAAGAATGTAACTTCCTCTTGAAATAGCACACTTTTCTTCAGGTTTACCTTGAACCCTTTATTCCAACATTCCCTTAAAAACATTTCCACATCTTTGGTATGTTCTTCCATAGTAGCAGATGCCAACAATACATCATCTACATACATTGTAACTATTTTCTTGACTTCAGCAGATAATACCCAATCCAAACCTCGCAATAAACCAGCCCCACTGTTAATCAGGCCAAATGGCATACGGTTAAACTGATATGAGCAGCCATCATATCTAAAGGCAGTATACTTATGATCTTTTGGATGCAGCCTTATCTGCCAATAGCTTGCTGTCAAATCAAATGTTGAAAAAAATTTTTTCCTTTAAATCTCCCAAGTAATTATTGCATGGGTGAGGGGATGTTACAATCTGGGACTGTGAATTTATTCAACTGCCTTGCATTGAGACATAACCGTATGGAATTATCCTTTTTCTTGATGATGACTATCAAGTTACAATAAGCCGAAGAGCTTTTTGATATAATTAATACCCCATTCCACACATCTGATCTATCTGCTCCTTCACCTGCTCCCTATATTAATGAGGAATTGGATATGATTCTGCCTTAAATGGTTGTGTTTCATTTACTTAAATCCTTTGTTCGAACCCTGGGATCATGCCTGTCCTGTCTGAAAATACCTGATTGTATTCTTTCAGTATCTTTCTTAGTTTTTCCTTCCCTTCTCCCACAGCTATCTTCACATGGTCTATTTTTTCCATTATCAAATCATCATTGTGTTCTTCGACTACTTTCACAGCACCTATTGAACTATCCGTGCTATCCATTATAAATCCAACCACCTCCCATTACACATGGCTTGTCTTCTTTCATAGTTCAACTTGCATTTATATTTGTATAAAAAGTCAGTTCCCAATAAGATATCACAAATCAAATTTTTCATGATTAGGAATACATGGGGGCAACTTACTCCATGGATTTTGACATCCAGCCATATTTGTTTGGGTTCAACCTTGGCCTTTCTGTTGTTGGCCATCACTACTTGTATAGCTTTCAATGGTAGAACAGGTATATTTGGTTGTTCTCTGGTGAGTTTATAATACAATCTTTCTGTTATTACAGAGACCTGACTCCCTGAGTCAATAAGCATTTCTACTTTGGTCTGCCCCGCTGCTATCTGTATTTCCGGACATGTTTGGCATGCATAACTCAGTATGCGGTCCTCCCATGAACAAATTAGGTTCCCTGTGTGTTTTGAATTTGGTTGCTGTCTGAATATTATGTCTTTCCTTTGGTCTACTTCCTTTTTCTCTAGAATCCGTCTCATTTCCGCACTTATTTCCATTTGACTCACTATCTCATCTATTTCTTTAGACAGGTTGTCTCCTCCTTCCTCTAGCATCAATCTTATTCTTATTGACAAGTTTCTGCAGACGATCTTCACAATCTGTTTCTCTAACAAATTACATGCTTCTAATGTCCTAAGTGTGGCTACTTAATGCCTAAAAAATGCACATATTCCTCTGGTCCATCTTTTGAAACTTCTCTCTTATCAATTGGGATCTAATGTTGTCCTGCCTTTCTTTGCTCCAGAAAGCTCTCTCCAGGGCTATCTTGTAATCTAAAAATGTCTGTGGTTGGTTTAGCAATGAGTTCCACCAATCCATGGCCTGCCTTCTAGGTGGTAAGACGCTATTATCATTTTAACCTTGTCTGGTGTTCCATAACTCACAAAGTATCTTTGCAGACTCCTAAGATGCACTACTGGCATCCCTTCTTCCCTCCATATACTTTTATTCTTATCAACTCCAAACTCTTTATGTGATGTATATATATTTTTTCTATGTGCTAGGTTCCGAAATCCCAAACCCCCAAAGCATAGTGCTGCCCCCTTCCTGGACTTTCTTACACCTTCAATATTTCTTAAGTATATATATTTATAATTTTACCGTGGACCGATCGATATTTCACTATGTTATTTCGACTTACTCTTGTTTTCCACTTTTATAAAACTTTGTTTTGAAAACTAGAACAGATAGACTATTGTTATTTCAAAATCTTCATTTCAAAGTTAGTTTCAAAATCAGAAATTGTCAAAATGATTATAAAAGCAAAAAGTGTAAAATATATTAAAAATCATAGCTACTGTGTCGGTGTAAATTAAATATAATTCGGTACTCGAATTTCTTTAAAACAACATTAATTTAATATATATATGAGAAAATATTTTTACCTAGTTATGATATCTTATAGTAATAAGTGACAGAAATCCAAATAATTATTTTGTATCTAATTAAAATGGATTAATTATAAAAGTTAACCACTTAAAAAAAAAACTCGTTTACTTTTTTCTTTTAAAATATCTGTATTGCTTTCACGAACAAGAAAAACATTTACGTTCGTTATTTACATAAAAAAAAATCCATAACAAAGTGAAAGTTCTTTAAAAACCAGTCGAACCTAAACTGATTACTTTATGAAAACACCTTTATATTCTACACTCAGTTGGTATTTTTCATATAGCCTAAAAGTTTTTTTTCTATATAAAACTCAATCTTAACTACATCCAACTCTGCGAATATAATGTAGCTTTCATTTCCCTAATTTTTCTTTTAGCTAAAACAATAATGATCTGACAAAACCGATATATATATACATTTATTTATTTTTAAACAAAAAAAAAAACCTCATGCTAATTTCTTTTATATTTTTGTTCTCGTTGACTTACTTCTCTTCGATGCCCTTTCATTGGGTCATCATTATAACAGGATTTTACCATTTTCCATATATATATTACGCACATATATAATCATTTGTAAGATTGCGTGTATGTATATAACAATACACGGATATGCATAATTGATTTAAAAAAATATTTCATTTTATCGCCCAGCATATTTATGAGCATCAATTTATGACCTCAAGCACCAATCCTATATTTCTATAAGAATTATGCTGGGAGAGCTGGAATACCAAGATGGAAATGCCCTGGACTAGCTCTGCTCAAGGTGGGTGGTAAAATTTACCGGCAGTAAATCTAACCCTCCCTTTTTTTTTTATTAAAATAAAAAAAAAAACTCACAACAAAAAACAAAAAAAAAATATTAATTTTATATGCATTTATTAGCAATTATATTTACGTATCTATAAAAAATATATATTATTTACGTAAGTTAAATTAGTGTCTCTTTTCTTTTTTAAATCTAAGATTCATATCAGTTTTCTTTTTTTTTTGTTTACTCTTTTCTCTTTATGCCAAAACTCCCATACACACAAATATGCTATCATATGTATTTTGCATCGAAGATTTAATTATGGACAAATTTATACACCAATAACTTCCGTAGGAAATAAGTTTGACCTCTCCATGCAAAGAAAAAAAATTTTAAGTTCTCAATTGGTCAAATAACAATTTTTTCAATTTCGTGGAGTAACCTTACTAAAAGTGACATATATATGTAATTAGAAAAAAATACCTGCATTTCCCAGGGGAATTTATTGAATTCACCTGGTGAAAAGGGAATCTCCAGTTCTATGTCGGTGAATGAACTTTGTCTTTTTTTTAAGTTCGAGTTCCATGGCTAAAGTCTATTTTATTTATTTATTTTCTTCCTCTTGTGGTGATTCAACAGTGTTGCTTATTGAGGCAAATTCTCCGGGCTTGACATCCCTTCTTCGATATTGGCAGCTGCTATACATTCGGGGGGGGGGAAAGGATTCGGACCCTCCACACGTTGAAGCCTCTACCCCAGTCTGACCATATTTTATCCAATGTATATCACATTGATCTCTCGAGTCTTATTTCTGTTTATCAGTCTACTGTCCGCTTTCTTCTACCTCCAAACCTAAACAAATCTATTCTTTTTTTGTTAATTATCGAATTTATCTTTCTTTTCATTCATTTTCAATTATATTTCCATTCACATTCCATATGCCTTTGTTGGAATGCACCACAAAAGCTTTTTACACCTATTTCTTTCCAATTAATCCTTAATTAGAATTAGACATTCAAAGATTTTTATAATAATTACTTCCATTGTTCTGCAAAATCACTGTCTTCCATCTTGACATTTATAGTTCATTTGACTTAATATGTATATATTTAAAAGTATATCAAACAAAATATTTTTTATTTTTATTTTGTGAATTTTCATTGTTAATGGTTCAAAAATGCACTCACACAGATACATAGTGATGTGTATAGCTGGGTTTGGCAAAGAGAAAAAAAAAATCTGAGCAAGTGTATAACCCCCCCATACCTCTTCTATGAGTTATTTTTTATTAAAATAACTAAATCAATTCAATACGACCACACAAATGACTGTTGATTGTACATCAAACTGTAAATATTAATTTTTTTAGTAAAGTAATATATATTTTTAATAATACGTTAGTAAAAAGATATATATTTTTTTAATAATGCATTAAGTATACAAATCCATATTTGTCTAATTATCGCAACAGGGTTTGATTATGCCTGCCCTGTTGCAATATATATATAAGTCAGGACCATATAATCATTATTTAGAAACGGCATTTAATAAATTGTGAGAAAAATATAAATATAATAAAATTTTTAAAAAAAGAAAATATTATGATATATATATATATATATGAATATACAAGAAAACATAGATAAATGCATTAATATGGGCAATGGTTCGATAAAATTGGGAGAGAACTAGTCATTATTATATAATTAAAAACTGTAATATGTAAGAATGTGTAGGTATGTATAAATGTGTATGTATTGATAATATAAGACAGGGTTTGTTTATTGGTTGATAATTAGTAGTTATAAGTTAGAAAAAAGATGAATAAGAAAATGTATAATGGATGTATATATATTTGATAAAATGGGAAGGCAAATTGTCAATGTTAGAAAATAAGAAGCAGTTATATATATTGTGTTAAAGTACATTGATATGTAATTAATTTATTATGAATCCCATGTTTTAAAAATATAAAAGTTTAATATTAAGAGAATAAATTGTAAAAATTAAAGAGTAGGGGGGAGGGGGATTTTGTATTTAATAAAATAAACTGTAAATGCTGTTTAAAATAATAAGTTGTTTAAAATAATAGGTTGTTTATAATAAAAGATTTTTTTGTTTAAAAGAAAAAAAAAAGTCTTGTAATAAATAAATGATTTAATATTTTTTAAATGAATTTTAAATAAAATAATAGAGATTTCGTTTTATTTTATAATAAATAAATAAATATATGTGCATGTGTGTATGCAATTTTTAATAAAAAGTAGACACTAGAAGCTGATTTTATTTCACAAGAGGAACGCTGCTGCTAAAAATAAAGTTTTCCATTGTTTAAAAAAGTATAAATAGCTCAACATTTTATCATTCTGGGTTCTGATTTTTGTATTTTAATAAAATATTGTGAAGTAATATTTCCAAAAATGTTGCACTGTTAAAAAACCAATGTATTTTCAGTTGACTGAAAGCCGCTCTCTATGCATCTAAGATCTGCGATTAGTTCAGAAAGTAATTATGTTGAAATAAACTAAAAGGACAGCAGAGTGCGGGGAATGCCAAACCAGCCACGGAAATCATAACTAGTCACAGGATCCACGAAAGAATCAATTTAACTGGATGTCAATGATTTAAAAAATAATTCCATTATACTGTTTCTATCGTATACAAAAACCTAGGTAATTATTTGAATGTTGAAATAAACTAAAAGGACAGCAGAGTGCGGGGAATGCCAAACCAGCCACGGAAATCATAACTAGTCACAGGATCCACGAAAGAATCAATTTAACTGGATGTCAATGATTTAAAAAATAATTCCATTATACTGTTTCTATCGTATACAAAAACCTAGGTAATTATTTGACTTTGATATATAAATATTTCCGATTTCTTCTTAAAAATAAAGATAGACTTTATTGAAAGAACTTTAAACTTCAGAAGATAATGTTTCCAATCATTAAATAAATAAAAGCAGCTTCTATTAAATAATATTTTTGGCATGCACATATGTGTGATTTGATTTTTGAACTTAAACTTAAAAGATAATAATAAGAAAATATGATGTAACATGTATAATTTATTTGCTCAAGTAATATATTAAAATGCTTATTTTAATCTTTAAAAAAAAGAAGTGTATGTGTGTTTCATTATAAGATAAAATGATTCATTTATTTTAAAATAAAGTAAAACATTTAAATTATTTTTTCTTAAAAATATTTATGTTTATTTCTGATACGTGCAGGTGAGTATAAATATTTATTTTCTTAATAAGAGTAGGAGGCAAAAAATCCAATCATTAATAATAGTATTTTGATTCACCAAGTTAAATCTATAAATGTTTAGCATTCAGTATAATGTTGTTATTATTAGTTTTAAAGGAGTGAAGTATTATTTGAATGGTTTGGGGAAAATTATTTTAGTTTTAGGAAGTAGTAGCAGTTTAGGACTGGCAGGCATTTAAGATATCTTTTGTTTTGTTTATGGAAGCAACTGAGCTAGCGGACATTTCAGGCATCGGATTATGCTGATCAGAAGGACATGCTAATTCTAAAGTAATTAGCTGGTGCCTAAGGGATTTTCTTTCTTCTTTTAAAAATAATAATAAAGTGTTTATTTGATCGGTATATATTTTGGTAGTCGAGTGTTGAATGTTATTAATGGTTCGCTATTGATGATATTTTGTCACTGCCTGAAAACCAACCATTTTTCTGAAAGGGAAATTTAGGAGGACAAAAATATAAAAAATATTAGTTAATATTTTATTTGTTGATGCTTAGTGTTCGTTAATTCCTGTAAGTTTAAGTTGTAAGATTTTAAATAGTAAGTTTTATATAGCGTTAAGAGAAGTTAGGTAGAAAATGTTAAATAAATCTTAAGAAGTAAGTAGTAGTAGTTTTTTAGTCGTTTTCTTTATGGTTGTTCGGAGTAGGTTGATTTCAAATTAGCAAGATTAATAATAAGAGGAGGTTGGTTTATTTGGCACATCAATGTGGCGCGAAACTTTCTTTTGGTGCATTTGCTGTAGCGCGAAACTAGTTTATGTAGCGTATCAATGTGGTCCGAGAATTAGACGTTTCGAGTGGAAGAACTGACAATAGTTGTAGTTTAGGAGGGACCCATGGCATTATAACATAGTTAGTTGGACGTTTATTAGGTGCAGTAACATGGCCTGAAAGTGTCATTTTAAATGTAGAAATAGAAGTTGTAGTTTGGAGGGGCATTCAGCACATTAACATAGATAGTTGGACATTTAATAGGTGCAGTAATATGGCCAGAAATTTAGTTGTTTAAGTGATAGGATCGTAGTTGAATGGTCATTTGCACATTAACGTAGGATCAATGTAAAAGATAATTGGATGTTGATGTAGAGATTTAAAGGAGCCTGAAAATAGTCGTAGCAAATGATAAGATTACTATAAGACATAGTTGGGAATTTATTTGGCAAATCGATGTGGCTTAAAATTGGTTGTTTGAATAGAATAAAAAACTTGAATTGTAGTGTAATTATTTAGAAGGAGAGTCAAAGTTGACCATTGCTATAGATTAATATGGGATATTTGCTGAAGAGAAGTGTAATAAAGGTATTAATAGATTTGTATTTTTTTCCCAAACAGGCTAGTTTTGGTGTATGATAAAATTTGATTTTTGTGGACGTTAGAAAATGAAACGTGTTTTTTTTAAAAGATAAAAAAATAGCATGCACTCTGCAAAGAATTAGAACTAAGAAAGTAGAGGTTGACTGTATATGTGTTTGGAAATTTAAAATGTTTTGTTTTGTTGTTTTTGTGTTTGGTTAAAATAATGCTAAATATAATGAATAAAAAAAAGAGCCGCCTGATCAGTTATAGAATAGAATTATAATGGGATGGGTGTTATAGTAAATAAATAAGAATACACATATACAGTTAAATAAATGTTAAGTAGATAAAATTAGATTATTTATAAATTTAAATTCCGAGAAAACTAAAATGCTCAGAATGATATTTTAGTTTAGAGGAGGGACGGAGATAATATACCAAAGTACATTGATATGTAATTAATTTATTACGAATCCCATGTTTTAAAAATATAAAAGTTTAATATTAAGAGAATAAAATGTAAAAATTAAAGAGTAGGGGGGAGGGGGATTAAATAAACTGTAAACACTGTTTAAAATAATAAGTTGTTTAAAATAATAGGTTGTTTATAATAAAAGATTTTTTTGTTTAAAAAAAGAAAAAAAGTCTTGTAATAAATAAATGATTTAACATTTTTTAAATGAATTTTAAATAAAATAATAAAGAGATTTCGTTTTATTTTATAATAAATAAATAAATATATGTGTGTGTATGCAATTTTTAATAAAAAGTAGACACTAGAAGCTGATTTTATTTCACAAGAGGAGCGCTGCTGCTAAAAATAAAGTTTTCCATTGTTTAAAAAAGTATAAATAGCTCAACATTTTATCATTCTGGGTTCTGACTTTCGTATTTTAATAAAATATTTTGAAGTAATATTTCCAAAAATGTTGCACTGTTAAAAAACCAACGTATTTGCAGTTGACCGAAAGCCGCTCTCTATGCATCTAAGATCTGCGATTATTTCGGAAAGTAATTATGTTGAAATAGACTAAATGGACAGTGGAGTGCGGGGAACGCCAAACCAACCATGGAAATCATGACAAGTCACAGGATCCACGAAGGAATCAATTTAACTGGACATCGATGATTTAAGAAATAATTCCATTATACTGTTTCTGTCGTATACAAAAACCTAGGTAATTATTTGACTTTGATATATAAATATTTCCGATTTCTTCTTAAAAATAAAGATAGACTTTATTGAAAAAATTTTTGAACTTTTTGAATTAAACTTTAAAAAAAAAGAATAAACTTTAAACTTCAGAAGATAATGTTTCCAATAATAAAATAAATGAAAGCAGCTTCTATTAAATAATATTTTTGGCATGCACCTACGTGTGATTTGATTTTTAAACTTAAACTTAAAAGATAATAATAATAAAATATGATGTAACATGTATAATTTATTTGCTCAAGTAATATATTAAAATGCTTATTTTAATCTTTAAAAAAAAAGAAGTGTATGTGTGTTTCATTATAAGATAAAATGATTCATTTATTTTAAAATAAAGTAAAACATTTAAATTATTTTTTCTTAAAAATATTTATGTTTATTTCTGATATGTACAGGTAAGTATAAATATTTATTTTCTTAATAAGAGTAGGAGAGAAAAAATCCAATCATTAATAATAGTATTTTAAAAAAGATTCACCAAGTTAAATCTATAAATGTTTAGCATTCAGTATAATGTTGTTATTATTAGTTTTAAAGGAGTGAAGTATTATTTGAATGGTTCGGGGAAAATTATTTTAGTTTTAGGAAGTAGTAGCAGTTTAGAACAGGTGGGCATTTAAGATACCTTTTGTTTTGTTTATGGAAGCAACTGAGCTAGCGGACATTTCAGGCATCGGATTATGCTGATCAGAAGGACATGCTAATTCTAAAGTAATTAGCTGGTGCCTAAGGGATTTTCTTTCTTCTTTTAAAAATAATAATAAAGTGTTTATTTGATCGGTATATATTTTGGTAGTCGAGTGTTGAATGTTATTAATGGTTCGCTATTGATGATATTTTGTCACTGCCTGAAAACCAACCATTTTTCTGAAAGGGAAATTTAGGAGGACAAAAATATAAAAAATATTAGTTAATATTTTATTTGTTGATGCTTAGTGTTCGTTAATTCCTGTAAGTTTAAGCTGTAAGATTTTAAATAGTAAGTTTTATATAGCGTTAAGAGAAGTTAGGTAGAAAATGTTAAATAAATCTTAAGAAGTAAGTAGTAGTAGTTTTTTAGTCATTTTCTTTATGGTTGTTCGGAGTAGGTTGATTTCAAATTAGCAAGATTAATAAGAAGAGGAGGTTGGTTTATTTGGCGCATCAATGTGGCACGAAACTTTCTTTTGGTGCATTTGATGTAGCGCAAAACTAGTTTATGTAGCGTATCAATGTGGTCCAAGAATTAGACGTTTCGAGTGGAAGAACCGACAATAGTTGTAGTTTAGGAGGGACCCATGGCATTATAACATAGTTAGTTGGACGTAGAAGTTGTAGTTTGGAGGGGCATTCAGCACATTAACATAGATAGTTGGACATTTAATAGGTGCAGTAATATGGCCAGAAATTTAGTTGTTTAAGTGATAGGACCATAGTTGAATGGTCATTTGCACATTAACGTAGGATCAATGTAAAAGATAATTGGATGTTGATGTAGAGATTTAAAGGAGCCTGAAAATAGTCGTAGCAAATGATAAGATTACTATAAGACATAGTTGGGAATTTATTTGGCAAATCGATGTGGCTTAAAATTGGTTGTTTGAATAGAATAAAAAACTTGTAGTGTAATTATTTAGAAGGAGGGTCAAAGTTGACCATTGCTATAGATTAATATGGGATATTTGCTGAAGAGAAGTGTAATAAAGGTATTAATAGATTTGTATTTTTTTCCCAAACAGGCTAGTTTTGGTGTATGATAAAATTTGATTTTTGTGGACGTTAGAAAATGAAACGTGTTTTTTTAAAAGATAAAAAAATAGCATGCACTCTGCAAAGAATTAGAACTAAGAGAGTAGAGGTGGACTGTATATGTGTTTGGAAATTTAAAATGTTTTGTTTTGTTGTTTTTGTGTTTGGTTAAAATAATGCTAAATATAATGAATAAAAAAAAAGAGCCGCCTGATCAGTTATAGAATAGAATTATAATGGGATGGGTGTTATAGTAAATAAATAAGAATACACATATACAGTTAAATAAATGTTAAGTAGATAAAATTAGATTATTTATAAATTTAAATTCTGAGAAAACTAAAATGCTCAGAATGATATTTTTGTTTAGAGGAGGGACGGAGATAATATACCAAAGCACATTGATATGTAATTAATTTATTATGAATCCCATGTTTTAAAAATATAAAAGTTTAATATTAAGAGAATAAAATGTAAAAATTAAAGAGTAGGGGGGAGGGGGATTAAATAAACTGTAAACACTGTTTAAAATAATAAGTTGTTTAAAATAATAGGTTGTTTATAATAAAAGATTTTTTTGTTTAAAAAAAGAAAAAAAGTCTTGTAATAAATAAATGATTTAACATTTTTTAAATGAATTTTAAATAAAATAATAAAGAGATTTCGTTTTATTTTATAATAAATAAATAAATATGTGTGTGTGTGTGTATGCAATTTTTAATAAAAAGTAGACACTAGAAGCTGATTTTATTTCACAAGAGGAGCGCTGCTGCTAAAAATAAAGTTTTCCGTTGTTTAAAAAAGTATAAATAGCTCAACATTTTATCATTCTGAGTTCTGACTTTCGTATTTTAATAAAATATTTTGAAGTAATATTTCCAAAAATGTTGCACTGTTAAAAAACCAACGTATTTGCAGTTGACCGAAAGCCGCTCTCTATGCATCTAAGATCTGCGATTATTTCGGAAAGTAATTATGTTGAAATAGACTAAATGGACAGTGGAGTGCGGGGAATGCCAAACCAACCATGGAAATCATGACAAGTCACAGGATCCACGAAGGAATCAATTTAACTGGACGTCGATGATTTAAGAAATAATTCCATTATACTGTTTCTGTCGTATACAAAAACCTAAGTAATTATTTGACTTTGATATATAAATATTTCCGATTTCTTCTTAAAAATAAAGATAGACTTTATTGAAAGAATTTTTGAACTTTTTGAATTAAACTTTAAAAAAAAGGAATAAACTTTAAACTTCAGAAGATAATGTTTCCAATAATAAAATAAATGAAAGCAGCTTCTATTAAATAATATTTTTGGCATGCACCTACGTGTGATTTGATTTTTAAACTTAAACTTAAAAGATAATAATAATAAAATATGATGTAACATGTATAATTTATTTGCTCAAGTAATATATTAAAATGCTTATTTTAATCTTTAAAAAAAAGAAGTGTATGTGTGTTTCATTATAAGATAAAATGATTCATTTATTTTAAAATAAAGTAAAACATTTAAATTATTTTTTCTTAAAAATATTTATGTTTATTTCTGATATGTACAGGTAAGTATAAATATTTATTTTCTTAATAAGAGTAGGAGAGAAAAAATCCAATCATTAATAATAGTATTTTAAAAAAGATTCACCAAGTTAAATCTATAAATGTTTAGCATTCAGTATAATGTTGTTATTATTAGTTTTAAAGGAGCAAAGTATTATTTGAATGGTTCGGGGAAATTATTTTAGTTTTAGGAAATAGTAGCAGTTTAGAACAGGCGGCATTTAAGATATACCTTTTGTTTTGTTTATTATTAGCAGGCTGGTTTAATATGAATATATATGCATTGATAGTATAAGAGGGGAGTTGTTTATTTGATGATAGATTATAAGTATAAGAAAGAAAAAGATGAATAAAAAATGTATAACAGATATATACATATGTATAAATTTATAAAAATAATAATATTTTTATTTTTTATGGATTTATTTTTAATAATGACCACTAGAGAGTCTATAAAGCTGTAGAACATCTATTGTCACATGATTAATTTTAAAAATGGCATCTTAAGAAGGTTCATTTGTGACCGAAAATCGATTTGATGATATTAAATTAAATTGCATACAACCCAGTTGTCTGTTATTTCGAGTTATGTATAATTAGATTGATTAAATGTTTATAAGTTTTTGACAACATTATGATCATATAAATTACTAGAAAATGACTATAAGAAATGAAATATATATATATATCATTAAAAAACAGTCAACACTTAGACAATCCAAATATCAATAAGAATCAACAATTTCAAACTGTTGTTAAGGCAACCTCCTTTTAAAAATAAAGGTGGAATATATATATATGTGTGTGTGTGTATGTGTGTGTAATGCATATATCCATGTAAATTATGGTAAATCCTATTACTGTCAATGCTTAAATCAAGACATATTTATAGAATAAGTGATTAGTATATATATATATATATTGAAGAAATGGATCTGTAGGTCAAATCTATGCTTCACATCTTTCTAGATTGCTAGACTAGGATCAAACCAAATCCACGCATGTTATGATGCTTATAAAACTTTTCATCTGCCATTTTAGATACATTTAAATTTTAGTCCAACAAATAAATGATTAAAAATATCAATTTTCTATTTAAAATGTTTTTATTATAAATATTGGAGGGGCCTATATATATATATATAATTACAGACAGAAACTTTTATAAAATCAATAAATAAATTTTAATATGCTATTTTTTAAAGTATTTTATTCTGGAGATTTGCTTTCATGATAAACCCTACTAACATTCCGTAGCATCAAACAAAAGAAAATACATTAACAAAATGGTAATGTAATTTTCTAATTAAAGTAAAATTAAAATGAAAAGATATTTGAAACATAAATTTTTCAAATCTAAATTTAATTAAAAATAAATTTGAAATAATAAAACCATTGTGTTTATCTGGAGAGTGGATCTCAAGAATACAATGCAAATATACTTTAGGTCAATAATTGCAGTCACTGGAATTTCAACATAGCCACTTAGCCTTGAGCGAATAAAAAAGGGAATTTCCCAAAAATAGTCAGAAAGAGGTATAAATAGTGCAGAAGAACAATAGAGGTCAGCGACTCATAGTTTTTGTCAGTGAGTGCTTGATAAATCCACATCTGTTAAATCTTCAATAAAATGTTTAGAAGCATGATAGCAGCGTAGACGGCCTTGTAGGCTGCCCATCTTCCTGCTGTCCCAAAGATGATCGCCAAATACCTTATGCTGGAAAAACTTCATCAAAATGTGTAATTGTGGACTGCTGAACCTTGAACTCTCATATTAAAATACATAGCTATGCCTGTGTGGAAATTCATATTTCATTGTGGGATCCAAACTTCCACAAAGACTCAGAATAAATTAGGCAATATGTTCCCAATTTGTTTATTTTTAACCACCTAATTTATTCTTAAATATTCCAGTTGACCTCATAATGTAATTTTTGCTGCATTCAATGTCTTCTAAAATGAAATCCCCTTAATGTAATCTAACTGTTTAACTAAAATTCTGTAAATTTTACTTGCTATCACTTTAAATCTAATGTCTTTGCTCTCATTTTGTCTGTCTTAAAGTTATGCCTCTTAATGATAAACTTTCTTTTAATGTGGTTTAAAAGTTATTGTTATTATTTACTTAAATAAAATGAATATATGCCAATTTGTTCCAACTCGACAAAAGTTTTATCTAATTAAATATTTTGCTTCCTATTTCCCGACCAAAATGAATAATTCTCTAGCTCTGATTGATTAATATTTAGAGCAACCTTTGTTTTGTCGAGATGAAACAATTTTATATTACATTATATATTTTAAAATATTTATGCATACATGGTTTAGTTTTGAGGAGATGCTAGGTCAAGTATGAGATTTTATTTAGTTATATTATTTCATGGTATAAGAATGAAAAGGGGTTTAGAAAGTATATTCTTGCAAAACTGTGAGAGTAATAGATGTTTTTAATTTAAATATTGGTGGGATTTTGTTCTGAAGGGAGAGACTTGTCGTCCATAAAATGACATTCATAATATTATTTAATGCTTATTTATTTTATGTTGGTCCGATCTTGGTCAATCCATATAATATTTATATAATTTTCTTAGCTCATTACAATTTTACATTTAAATTCTAAAAATGCATTTCTCCAGTACTTGTATTTTGCCTTGCCAGCATTTTGCTTGATAACTTGTCTTTTGTTCTTTGTGATTGCTAAATCAGAATTAGACCACATGATAATTTCACTGGCTATGAATTTTTTTATCAGTATGAAAGATAAAATGGGAAGACCCGGATAAAGTGAGCTTAGTTAGCTTTGGTGATTTCCATTCTTTCACCTGAAATATCTTTAGGTTTTCTAATGGCACAGAGATTTCATTTTATTTCTTGGCATCATTGGAACAGGCAGGTGAAATGAGTCTATGCTGGCGATGCAACATCAAATGCTGGGTCTGTCCATTTTTTTTTTGTTCTGAGCACATCATGCCAGATTGACTACAATCTGAATAAATTATTTGTTTTACAATCTTAAAATATTTATTTGCGAATATCGTGATCCATTTAAATTTTAAATGTGTCACTCTCTCCAAAACTAATTCCTAAAATATGTGTTAATTATTTCTCTCTTAAAAATAATTTCACTGTCATAAAGTTATATTTAAAATGGGGCTATTTAATATTTGTTTCATATATCTCAGACTTGAATGGGCATCTTCCATAAAACTCTAATCATTTACATTTGTTAAATTGGTATATGAAATATACTGCTCCCTCACTCGAGGCATAATTAATGACAGAAAAGAAATTTATGTTAACTAATTTTTGAAATAACAACTGAGAGACATTAGATAAATTATACAAATGTTTTATTAAATATATATGTGAATTCAAGCTACCTGTGGTTCGTCTCTATTCATTTCATTCTGAAATTAGCTTTTCTAATTAATTATTGTGCTGCTATCTGATGACTCAAGGTCACATACATACCATTCCTACATTTAGTTACTGGATAGGTCTAATTAGAGTTAATAATTAGAGTTAGACATTTGAATTAGTTGAGGCTCATGCTCCACCATGGGTGCTAATGGGCCAGAGTGTGGAAAGGATTTATTGCTTACCTTAAAAATGTTGTTAATTAGATGGCAGATTTAGAGAGTGGGTAAACAGGGCAGAATCCATAAGTATTCTTTATCTTTGATCTTGCATATTGTTGGATACAAGGTACTTTTACCCATGCTGTGAATTGTGTTGAATTAACATACAATTTTGGCCAGTACAATATGTATACAATCATGTAATATAAATAAAATGTTTGTTAATTAAAACAAAGTTGTAATTATAATAAAAATAATAAATTTAGCAGTAATAAACTATTAAAAGCAGTCTTTAAATCTGCAGAAGTATTTTTGATTAATTTCTTAAATCTGCCTCAACTGCCCTTAAATTAAAAAAACAAAAAACAAAGCAGAAGCAAATGTCATCAATTCAAATCCCATGAATCTCATATTTTAATGTTAGCTGCTTGTCTATTTATTAAATGCATTTTATTCCTATTTATAAAAATTGTCTCCTTAATTTTAATTTTATTATGGTTTCTATCTTCATGAAGAATTTTCACACTTTCAAAATCAAATTTAAATTTACATGTCTTTTCATGATCAAAGAAAACCGAAGCAGTCATTAATTAAATCACCATTATTCTTGCTTTTTACATGCTTATATAAAAATTCATGCTTCTTTAATCTCTTCTCAATACTGCACCTCAATTCACCAATATATGATAACATATAGTCACAAAAAATTTGATATATGATATTACTTTTCTGCTTGACAGATATGACATCCTTAGAATTATTGACTAATTTATTAACATTGTTTGGAACATAGAATGATACATTAAACATGTTCTTATATATAGTCTTAAAATATTTTATTGGGGATTTGAAATAAATTGAATAGATATCCATTGTTTACTATCAATCTTAATTTCCTTTAAACCATTATAACTCTTTTTAAATTGACATAATGTATTGTTTATTTGTTCCATTTTATAACTAACATCAAGCAATTCCTTGGCAAATATCTCAATATTTTTCAGTTTATCACTTTGGTAATGACATAATTTTTCATTACAAAACAAAAAAGATCTAAAACTTTCCATCTTATGCATAATTGGTACTTTTGATTTACAATTTATATACCCCTTTTTTTGCAATGACTTGATTATTAATTTATAATTTAATATACTGTTATCTCTTGTAATAATTAAATCCAAATATTTAATATTTTTGTCCTGTTCCTTTTCAATAATCTATTTTGAGCCATTCAAATTATTTAATTTCTCTACAAGCAAATTTATAGTATTAGTATTACAACAAACAAAAACCTCATCCACATACCTTTTGTAAATTTTAATATCTTTAAAAGATCACATATTTAAAATACCACTCTCATGTGCAGACAACACAAAATTGCAAACTTGTGCAACTATAGGCAGATCCATAGGCCAAAACTTTAGACATTTTATAATATTGACCTTCAAAAGATGCAACAATGTTATCATTAAAAAATTTTAAAGAATCAACAATAAACTTTATCATATATTTACAAATACCTTTACTTTTTAATGTATATTCAATTATTTTTATGGAATTCATTCTATCAATAGAACCATACATTTCTGTTACATCCAATGAATCAATAACATCATTCTCATTAATCACTAAATTTTTAATACTATTTAGAAAGTCAAAAGATGAAGCAATAGTATTTTTCCCAAATCCTAAAAACTCTTGTAAAGCTTAGCAATATATTTAAAGTCTGATACATGAATGAAACACCAAAATCTATCATAATTTGCAAAAGATTACCTTCTTTATGTAATTCTTTATGTAACTTTACATTTGCAATAATATGAGGACATATGTATATGATTGTATACAATCATATATATATATATATATATATATATATATATATATATAAACAAAAAAAAAATAATAAAAACAAAAAAATAAAGACTTATAAATCCAATAAATAATATAATATTTCAGCCAGAGGACTGGTTTTCATCAGAAAGAAAAAAATACACAGTAAAATGGCGATAATCAAAAATTACAGATTTGTATATATATACACACAATCATATATATTATAATGGTAGAAAGATGAGAGCAATAAGAGAGACTTTATTACATGTCCAAACTTTGGATACTAAATTTGAACCAGAAAAAAAATGAACAAGAAAAAAAAGAGACTATATTTATGTGCCCTAACTCTGAATGCCAAATCTGTACAGATATAAAATTGAGAACAGTGGAGTTCCTCATGTTAATGCCCCAAGTCTTTGAGCAATCTAAATCTCTGTAATAGTACAAAATATGAAAAACTTTAATTAAATCTATTTATTATAATAAAATACCAACACGTATGAATATTAAAATCAGTGACAGAATAAATTGAACATATGGGAATGTTTACTTTATATACTCTATAAATTGTATAAAGTTAAAATCTATAAATCTATTAACTGTACAATATCAAATCTGTAATAATGTAATAGGCTAGGTAAAATTAATAGTACAGTACAAATTAAATTAATAGAATAATATGAGAAATTAAGTAAACTCTATTAATGAAATGATCCAAAATCTATATTGAAATAATGTTTAAAATTTATGAATAATATTTTTATACTAAATAATTATCAACCTGATTGGATGACAATATTATCTACACAATATAAATAATGTATTTGAAATTTATAACGGATGTATTAATTAATAATTTAAATTGGTATTCATTAATAAATAACTTTTTTTACTATGTCGTAAGTTTATACTATATTCAAGAATGAATAAAGTTATTAAGCTTATATTTATTATAATAATTTTTAACTAACTCTTATACCAATAGATGTTCATAAAACATTAGACTCACTTTTAATCAATATTGAACTATAGTTTGATAATAAAATTTATATTATTTTGTTAATCAAATTTTATATGTTTATATTTGCAATGAGATTTTAAATTATGATTACTATATCATATATCTATTAATTTGAATAAGACTCTTTAACTCGAATTTAATAAATAACAATATTTTATTTTCAAAATTAATAATAATAGTCATTAATAAATAAAACCTTAATCAATATACTTTATTAATTTAAATCAGTGCATTTAAAAATATTATATATGTTTGAACAATAAAACAGTGTGAAGACATTACACATTCCTTTAAATCACTAAAAATATCTATTTATCTATTGTCCCCAGTAGACAATATATATGGATAAATCATATAAAAGAAAATCGTAATTTGTTACAGTTTGCAAACAAAGAAATTATTAAATAAAATCTATTATGATTGTTTAAATATAAATTTAGAGTAATTCAGATATCTTTTGGCTAGTTAAATGTTATACATATTTATATGTTGATCCTCACACATGTATATATTAGATGACCTTTTAAAACAACCACAATAATAGTACAAATAATGATTATAAATAAATAATATAATCTGTTTTATCAAATGATGAGATACTGATCTGTACACAAAAGTTCCACTGTCATTTAATTACTTCCCATAGAGAAAAATCATAAAAAATCAATAAATTACAATATTTTAAACTATAACAATTCCAATAGCTCTTTTCTTTTAAAAATATCTTTAGTTTTATTTAACAACTGATTATTAATAATTCATGAAAAAAATTCATACTATAGTTAATCTTAATTAATAATATTATTTATTCTTTGAAAATTATTATTTATTGATTATACAAATTTATGAATAATCATTTGAAGTTAAAATCTTTGGCAAATTATTTATTCATTTATTCTTTTGTTAGTATCAGATATATATACTAACACATACTAAATTATATTTTTCCAGCATTCTTTAAAAAAAAATTATAATTATTCCATTTGGTAAATTTACTATTATTATATTTTATCCTTGATAAATTATTAATTCATTGGCCCATATATTAGATGTATATATATATTAACTCAGATGTTTTAAGTAAACATATTAACAACATTTTCTTTCAGAACACTCAAAGAAACTTACTTATTTTAAAAATCTCTCAAAAGATTATATCTGTTCTGAAGTAATTGTCAAATTTCCTAATTAGTTATTCATATTGTTATTCATACAGTACATTTTTAAATATATACACATCATTTTTAAAAAAAAATACTGCAAAAAAGCAGTGTTATCCGAAGTTATTGATATACATAATATAGAGAGATACAAGTAAGAGTTTCCTAAATCAAATCATGGGCTTATATATCCTTTGTTGGTTGATGTAATTGACCTTGATACTATTGCTAACAATTTACACCTTTTACTTAAAAACTAAATATTGCATTTTAATTAGAGTTCATTTAAATAAAAGCAATATCTAACAATATCTTCTTTTAATTTTTAAAATAAAATGATAATAATGACGTTTAATTTCTTCTTTAAAAATAAAAAATAAATATAATTGTTTGTTTTAATAGATTATTACAAATAATATTTTTAAAAAATCAATATTATTTTAAATGTTTACAGTTTAAAACTTATACATTATACTCAATGTAATTTGTTATTTACCTAAGCCTATTTTTTTAAAATTTGTGAATAGGCAAAACATTACTATATTTTACTAAAATATATATCTTTACATTTATTAATAACTTTATAATAAAATAAATGCAGTGAAATTACTTATCTTTTTACTTTACAACATATAAGAAAATAGGTCACAAACTATTTTTAAAAAAATAAAAACAAATCATAAATTGCTTTGTATTTTGGGTGTGTGTCTATAATAATTTCAAAATTATGATAAAGCATTACTTGACAATTTTAAACATTTATTAATATATAAAATCATCACAGTAAAATTGTATATACACCTGGGTCTCATTTTATGTGGTAGATAGGTTCCTCAGAAAACACGCACAAAAGAAATTGCACAAAAAATAGACTTAACTTACCTTGAAAAATGGGGGATACATACTGTAATTTTCCAAAAATCACATAAAAGCAAAGCATCAACATAAAATTACTTTAAAATTCACATTAAAAAAAATAAGAAAATAAAATATGACTAATAAAAAATTTCAAATTTGAAAAAAATTGATACAAGACAAACTTTTTTACTTTTTTTATTAACTACAGTATTTAATTTTATTCAAAACAATATATTTTTATGCGTAATTTACATTTTTTCATACACATAAAGTATTTTAATCATTATTGCTATTTGAGACATCAGATTCATCAAGATGTGATGTGAGGTACTGTAGCTTCTCCTTTAGTGAAGTCAAGAGGAAATACAACTAAAATGTTTTCCAATCACAGTTGATCCTTCCCATTTCACTAAGCGATCTAAAATTGAAATTTTTGTTTCCAAAGAAATTCATTTTCTTGGGTGTTTTTTTTTTCTCTCTGTTAGAGTAAACTAAAAGTTTAAAATAAAAATAAGAACTTAGATTTACGATAATAAAAAGACACCGATTCACCACTGTTGGACAAAATTTAATTAAAACTAACAATTAAAAATTAAATTCTTATTTTTGTCTTTAATTTTTTAATTTTCAATTCTGTTTAAAAATCAAATTTCATCATTTCACATCACCTTAATTTCTGATCATGTTACATAATTTTTAAACTGTTAATTACAATTAAAAATCAAATTTTAATTCTCAAATTTAATTGTGCTCACCATTGTTACTCACCTTTTAAAAATAAACTTGCGGACACTAAATGATTAATTGATTATGTACTCTTTTTATAAAAAGCAAAAATATAATGTGATTAAAAATGCAAAAACAACAACATACATAGTATTTTTCATCTATAACGTTTGAACAGATTTACATTATAGTCTTGTAAAATTTAATGTGTGTATATAAAATGGGGAAATTCTGATTTAATGTGAATTATGAACTTTTTTTATTGCATAAAATTTATTTCAATACTATTATAAAGTGCTGAAATTATTGAAATTATTAGATGGAAGTCAAACTCTGATAATGCGCTATTACTTTAAATATGACATGAGTGCACAAAATTTATAATATTTAAAGTAATAGTGCATTATTGGAGCTCAACTTCTGATCTAATAATTTTTATCACATAAATGAAAACCGCATACAAAGATATTAAGAAGAAACATGAATCGCATAACTTCAAAATCACATTAAATAAATCCACATAAAATGAGACCTGGGTGTATATACAATAATGCATATTTAAATTTAATTCATGATGGTACAATATATACATATATATTAATAATTAATTATGCTTTCATAGTTTATCTATAAAAATGAACATAACTAAAATAGTAATGATAATATGAAGTGTATATGTAGTGTCTTTCTTATATTAAATAACAAATAATATTTTTCTCCAACTCCAAAAATTATAATATAGGCAATGACTGAAATCAATGTCTACTGCTTGCATTAAGGTTCAGGAGATGTTAATAATGTAGTAAATTCTTATATAGTTAATGATTGGTATAGTAGATATAGTTATTATAGATGTAAAAACAAGATAATTTTCAATCTTAATGTCATCTATTATAGCTTGAGTAATCAATGATTATCAGATATCTTGGTGCATTTTATCCTCATCTTCAAAGTGGTTTTTTGGCTTTTCCATGGTTATCAATGAGGACTGGGATTCAAATCTGGAAGTAATGCTATTTTGCATTTAACAGCCATTTTTAACTCCTCTTTATAATTCAAGCTAAAAATCTGAATTCTAATCAGTGTAAACTTTAAAACAAGACTAAACTTTATTGAATAGTTATGTAGATGTAACTCTATTTTAATATCTATATATTTTAGTAATATTCAGTTTTTTATTAACTGTGGACCCTAGAGAATAGAGTTGCTCTTATGTTATCATATATGGTGTGAAATGAGGATTTAAACAATTGTTGTTATTATACATGTATACATCATTTCTTCTTTTAATTCATACTGAATATTCCTGTGACAAGAGCAGTCAAAATATAATAAATCAACAAAACAATGAATAAATAATCAATGGTTAGAAACATAGAAAGTTATATAACAACTGAGTACCAGATGTGATAGTTTAAGATTTGATTCAGATCCCCTTATCTCTTTAGTTTTTCACTCAAATAAAAAATTAATCAAATGATTGCTGTCTTGAAATATTACATGTCATTTAAGCACCAGAAGTAACAGGCCAATACAAATCTGGAAATCTTTAACTTTTCAGTTCATTATTCTTCACTGTGCTAAACCTCAAAGGAGAAAATCAAAAACTCTAATTTTTTTTTAATAAATAAAGTGAAATAATCATGTTAAATAATCAATATCAGAACAAAACCATCCTCAACAAACTTTCAAAAGAGAATTGCAAAAGTAAAGATTTTATCCAATAGGTTTCCCAAATGCTTAGTAATGAGGATTTTAATGGTTTTCTTGTTTATTCTCTAGGCAAAAATATTTAGATACTTCATTTACTAATCAATTTTGGATGAATAGCTAGATTTGATGTGGGACAGCTATAAAAAAATGTATGCCTATTTGAAATTAAAAAAAAAAATAGATTTGAATTCTAGGCCATGAAATGTCCTTCAACTATGGCATGACGTCTTTTGGCATAATATATACTATAATGATTATATTTTTAAAAAAATTAAAATTCTTTTATTAAAAAAAAAATTAATTTCAACTAGAAATGAAAAATATATGCCCTTAGTTAATTCAAATTTTTTACCAAGCAACATACATGAAATCGTAAATGATATAGAAAGACAATATACATGAGCTGAATGGATAAAATAAGAAAAGTT
The DNA here is from genome assembly GCA_028023455.1 of Epiperipatus broadwayi. Taxonomy (NCBI): domain Eukaryota; kingdom Metazoa; phylum Onychophora; class Udeonychophora; order Euonychophora; family Peripatidae; genus Epiperipatus; species Epiperipatus broadwayi. Next base: position 172,080 of record JAQFVV010013213.1, read on the forward strand.
CTTCATATGATGTGGAGAAGATGCTATGGATTAAAAAAAGTGGATTAAATTTGAAGAGATTTTTATTCTATAGTGGATAGATAATTGTTTCAAATGATAATATATTTAATTATATGTCAATTAACAGAAATCAGTCAAAACTTAAATAATTCCATTATTATTAACAATCTCATTAAGGCAACCTCCTTTTAATAATTATATGTGAATTTTTTATTAAATAAGTAAATAATTCTTTCACCCATTAATAATAAATTTAAAATTTCTAATAAAATGCATGTTAAAAAAATCCTCTAATGATTTTAGCCAATTAATAAATAATATGTATGCATGCACTCTAATGTTTTTCCTTTTCTTTATTTACTGATGCAGAACTGTATTTTCATATTCAAAAGTCTGGGCATAATATTAAAGCTCTTGAAGACTTTTCATTGTTTTATACAATAAAATCTAAGGAGCTTTGAGATCCAAACTTGCATCTCCTTTAACTATATTTAAATATTAATCAGTATGCAGTTTTAATTTATCTAAATTTTATTGCATGATATTGCAATGAATTGCTACTTTCTACTTATCTATACCAATTTTAATAATGGACACATTGTTTCCATTTTGTTCTTTTTCCTCTAATGTAAGTTTTACAAAAAATAAAAATTAATAATTATACACACTAACTTGAAGAAATAATAAAAAAATGTGCTAATTTGTGTGCATTAATTTCTAATACTAGGACAATATAAGATGGTTATCTTATTGATACAGTTATTATCTTATCTTTCCCATCTTAACATTGCCTTAAATTTTTTTTAATTTTAAATGGTGATGATTTTAAATTTTATATTGATTAATTTCATAGTTGATGTTTTCATTCAAATAAAATTTCTATCTTTTTTGAATCTAATTTATACTTAAAGCTCTTTGTCTTGGATGAATTATTACTATACTATTATTCACTTTAAAGACTTAATTGTATATTGCATAAATTTACGTCTTTGTAAATTTTATCATCAGTTAAATAAAAAAATTTTAGCCATGATTTAGATCCAGATGATGTTTTGACTTCTATTATCAAAAAAAATTTCTTTAAAAAACTTGCCATATCTTTTTTCAAAAGTTATGGCAAAACAAAAGTAGACTTAGGTAAAGACCTCTACAATGACTACTCACAGAGAAACTACGAAAAAGAAAACAGTACTAACCAGGTTTCCCAATTGCCAGATAATAAGATTTGAGTCCATTTTTCATCTCTGTTTTTCCTCTAGTTAAGAGTAACTAAATATCTATATACTGATTAATATCAGATGGTTAGCAAGATTAATTATTGAATAATCAGTTGAAAGAAAATCCCCTACCCATTTAAAAAAAATTAAATTTACTTGGCTCAAATTTGATTCCAGATCATATACATGACTGGAAAATATACTACCTCTGTGCTAATCATACATAACATTCTAAAATTATATAATTTTCATTTTTCTTGAGCTTAATGTTTGTTAAGTACAATTTATACACTTTTGAATAAATTTTTCATTTTCTCTAAATGAAGTAACTATAAATATAAAAATTTGAAACAAAATATACTTTTCATTAGAATTTTAATTGCACATAAATAATTTTATGACTATCAAATATATAATGCTAAGAATATAAATCAATTCACAAAATATACAGTTATTTAAGATCATTTTACAAAAAAAAATTTTTTTTAAAATCATTGAAATAAAATCTGTAAATAATGACCACCTTTTGTCAGATAAAATTCAATGCTACATATTTGATAAGCATAAAATTATTTATGAGCTATTAAAATTATTAGTATTTCATCTAAATTAATATTTGAAACTGGGAGCTGGCTCATTAATATAAAAACAAAGATCACTTCTAAGAGAAAGTTTCAGGTTTTTCAAGTATCAATGCTTGATTTATTTTGAATATAAAAAAGATTGACATTGATATAATAAAAGGTGGACATTATTTACAGGTTTTACTTAAAAGATTCTTTGTGAATTTTGCTTGTAAAAATAACTTAAATGCATGTTCAATCTTGCATATTTAATAAATTGATTTACTTTCCACTTTCTGATATATCTAAAGTATTAAAAAATACAAAGAGATGATGATAATAGGCTAGATGACTGCCAGCAGATGTTTTATTTTTCTGACTTCTAGCTAAGAATGAATAAATACCAACTTATTGACTAATAAATAGATTACAAACACTCAACTTACTTGCAAATCTCATTTACTTAAACAGTCCCTTCTGTATTTGAGCATCAAGTTAGTGGAATGTCAGGGATGTGCAATAGTTACAATATATCAAAACTTTTTTGTATATGTTTTTCAATTTATATATTAAAAAATTTTAAATATTAAGATGTATATCAATAATTTTTAAAATTCATATGTATAAGACTTGTTTAATGGTTCTAGGCATATTTGACATTTATATATATATATATATATATATATATATATATATAAATATATATAGAACCATTATATATATATATATATATATATATATATATAAGTAAACTGATTGCATTCATATATTTGATGAAAAATGGCTTATCACATAAATATATCTATATCCTCATATATAGAGAATATTATTCATAAATATATACTGCTCTATATAAAAAATTAGGTAATTTTTTATTCTGTTGTGTCAGCCACTTGATGGCACAATTTATAAGCAAAAGCACATAAATATGCCATTTACGTGGCCATTGCCTTCTAGACCTATATATCTATACCAAAAAGCACAGAAAGAGACCATTTAATATGCAGCAGCCAGTGGCCACAGATGATGGCATTCATTCCTATGCTATAAAGCACAGAAAAAATGCTGTTTAGCAGTGGCTGACCTGTTTTAGTGTTATGCACTTTATAACAATGCACACAGTTCACTGTTCACTACAGTATCATGTGAGGGTGTCTGGACTTCAGCCTGCCACAACTCTTCAAATATGCATGTCAAAGGAATTAACTTACAAGTGATTTGACTTACTATTACCTCCTAACAATTGTCCACCCATCACCATGCTTCCCTACTCAATGTGGAACCTTCAAATCAATTCAGAAAGGGGAGGTCCAAGCAAGATTTTGACCAGCTCATGCGAATAGTCACGTTTTTGTGAGAACATGACTGTGACAAAAAAAATGACTGACAGGATGAAATTTGTTCAACTATCATCCACAGAAGCCAGCCTGCACAGGGAATTTAGTAATTCTGCTGGAATAAAATCTTTGCAATGAGGTAGGTCAATTGATAAAGTTTTAATTCTCGTGGATGTGAAAAAAGAATAGCTCTCTGGTCTATTTCAAGAATAAGATTTGACTTTTAGGAGTGACTTGGAGTTCAAGCAGGTTTTGAAATTTGTTGTTAGCATCAAATTGTTGTTGACTAAATTACAGAAATTGATGAAGGAAATCGGAATGATTTACCTTAAGCCTTCAGACAAAAAAAAACAACAAAAAACTTGTAATTCTATCCAGAGAAACTAAAAGTAATTGTCCAAATATTGAATCCATTGATTAATTAATCTTGAAATACTCAACCAAAAAGGCATAATAAATTTTTTTTTTTTAAAAAGCCGATTGAGTTAAAAACTATTAATCATTCTTAATAGGTGTGCCATTAAGATCCATACACACTTTATGTTTCAAAGATATCTATTGTAAGAAATCAATCAATAAATAAAATTAATTAATAATTATTTTTTAAACCTTTTTCAAAAATGACTTGAAAAAGTAAAAGACAGTTCAGTAATTAAAACATTATCAGCATCCCTTTTTTGGTCACCATGATATAATTGTAAAGTTTGCAGGGATATGGGGGGAGGAAGGTTTGCCTAATTCTACTAGAATAGAATATTTGCAATAATGTATGCTTGTGTAAAAATTGTTCCAGTAATTGTTATTAAGGAAATTAATGAATTACAGTAACCCATACAATTTCTATATTTTCACAAAGAATGGGGTGGGTCCAGTAGCATTATATGTATGTGTTTTTACTTAGCATCAATGCCATCAAGTGGCTCACATGATAGAATAGAAAACTACCAAAAATTATGTATAAATATCATATATATATATAATTTATTTCTAACATTGATAAGAAATAATTACCTGACCGAGTACTTCTGTGTAAAGTTTATTTTCTGAGTTCAGTGAGTAATGTTGAAGTGGCTAAAAATAAACAAAACTTGTATCAGAATTTGAAGTCAAAATCTATAATTTTACAAATTTAGCTCAAATATATAAAAATAATTGAATAAAATAAAAACAAAAATTGAACTGTCTAATCAGAACCATTGCTAATATTGTTAAAAGTTGATATAGTATGGGTAAAAGGAAGGGGTGGTTTAAACAGTGACAAAGAAAAATTTTTAACAAGAAAATACCATCAAAACTAAAAGAAATAATTCACTTAAATATTTCTGAAACATATTGCTCTTTGATACTTTATGATTAATGGTAGTATTAATTAAGCTGCAGTTTACATAGTACTAGTCTTCTTTCACTTTATCAGAAAATATTTGTAAAATAATGATTCTACATAAAATGCAAACATGGTAATGTCCTAGAATAGATTAAAATTTGTCTGATCTTTTCTTATTTAATATTTGTAAAAAGTGTGTACCATTTTATATTGCAAACCCATTAATACTTTCTCTAATGAAATTGGTAGTTTAGATCCCAATTTAATCCTTTGAAATATCTACAGATTTGAATATTTACAAGCCAGTAAAGAATCAATTCCCGTGATAAGTTTATATCATAGTTTGGAATAGTAATACATGAATAAAGGTCTGTCATTCCCATAATTTTGTTTTTAAATCAGGTTGATTTTAGAAATTTTTCCAAATTTTTCAAGGATAATTATGATTTCAGATAGCCAGCTCAAAAACAATCTATTCACTACCAATTATTGATCAGTATTTGCCCTGCAAAGATCTATTTTTGTTTTGGTAATCATCTCTGAGACATCATCTATACAGTACCATTCTAACTGTCTTGTTCTTATGTCATTTACTATAGCGTTTTCAATATTCATTAATTCAGAAATAATTTTATTGCTTATGTACACTTTTCCTGATCATCTCAAACCTGTAGTCATCAATCCCCTTTCCAACTTTTCTTTAATTGCTAAACCTCATTTCCATACTTAATGATACTTTTTATTATTGTGTCATATATATATGTCTATTTATTTATTTCTTATATAATCATAGTGCTAAACTTTATAATAATAAGTAAAAAAACTATTTTTATATCAAATAAAAAATATAATAAAATAAAATAAAAAAGATAATTATTGAAATGTTATAACACAATTAAAACAGAAAAAGCATTATTTTTTATTGTTTAAATAAAAAAATAATTGGCGTATTACTATGATTTCAATAAAAATCTTATTAGCTTAGGACATGCAAATCGTGAGTACATAGAGAAACAAATATCCTCCTTATACATTTCCTAATAAAAATAGAAGAAAAATTTAAAATTATTAATAAAAAAAGGACAAATCATAAAACGACAAATAAAAAAAATGTTAATGTTATAATTTAAAAATATTAGCAGTGTCATACATAAAGTTTAACAACTCAAAAATAACAACTGCATTAATAATTTATAATGTTGAGAAAATCTTTAAAAAAAGTTACTTCATAGTTTTATTATATATAAATGTTTTATCTTTTTAAGCAAATTATTTTTATGATGTGCGTGTGAAGATGATGAGCGTTAAAGCAGTTTGTCTGTAAACAGACATATACACGTTCAATGTTTTGACTCTAGAAATGTTGATTATAATTCTTTTCTATATGTAATTTTTTATTTATATTATATAAAATAGAGCTTATTGAATTTATTAACTACATTCATATTTTATTAATGATGTTGATATATTATATAAATAAAATACATACAGAAGATTATTTACAATATTGTTATTATTTATTAAAACTAAATAAAAAATATAGATATATAGTAGTTTTAAGAATATCACTGCAATAAAAAAGTGATTATACCTCAACAGTTTCTTCCTTTTTTAAAAAAGTGAAATCTATCTTGTAAAAAAAACAAACTTTAGTCAGCTAAAAAAAAAAAAAAATACGCCAAACTATTAAAAAAATATGTGAAACAATAATGCATTCGATTTTTGTTAGCAGAACATTTTCATTTGACTGCAAAGCTTGGGAAAATTAAAAATATATACTTTTAAAATAAAAACAAAAAAAAAAATGAAGAGATTAGAAACTCTATATTAATCCAGCAAGTGAAATTGATAAAACTAACAGATATTGAAGTTGATTAATTGAATACAGCTCTGCTACACTATCTTTGGTATGCCACTGCAAAATGAAAGCAGATGAGTAACCAGTTAATGAAATTTTTAGAAATCATTAGAAAGATATTTTATGGGGATATGATAAACTGACTACTAAAAATATTAAAATTGCTAAATTACAAAATTGGAAATTTGATCAGATTAGGCACAATGACTAAATAAAGATATCAAAAGATTATAAGACAATATTAATAATAACAAATAATTATAGCAAATTCATATTTCAGATAAAAATGAATCCACTTTTATCAGATATTCCTAAGTTTAGAATAAATATCAAATTAAGACACAACCTTATATGAATTGATTTATGATTTAAGTAAGATCATGCATAGCAGAAAAAAAATGAATTCATGTTTGACTGTTATGTGCATTATTTTGTACTAGAGTTAGAAAATTTTGTCATTTGTTTTAAATTACAGTTTTACTTTTTTTATTGCTATTTATCTCTACAATGTTTCTTCAGAACTTAACTTTATTTGTTTAAGTTGAAAGTTAAATTTTATTTAACCCTTTTTTTTCTTCCAAATTTAATAGCCAATTCCAAATAATATAGTTATACTCTAAAACTATTAGCCAGTCAAAATGTTGTAAAGAAAAGTGATAATTAAAAAAACAACAACATAAAAACAAAAAGTATAAAATTATAATTTTAAAATAATATAATAAGACTCAATGCAACAAGAAAAAATAAAGATAAATCTGTTATATTGAAACTAATAAATATTAAAGAACCAACAAATTAAAAATATGAAAGTGAAATTGTTTGTCTATAAAATGAATTGTTTTTTTGTTTTTTTTAATATATGTGCTCACTTGTTCCATAAATAAACATTTTTGTATTATTAATGTTTTTGAATATGTAAATTAATTATTTTGTATTAAAAATAAAATTGTTATAAATATTAGAAATTTCAGTGTACTTAAAAAATGTAATAATTAATTCTTTCTTATGGCATTGCCAAATGTATATAATATAATATTAAATCATCTATGCACTTTATTAGTGTTTCACAATTTTCATTGAGTTCTGAAGAAGATTATTGGGGTAATCAAAACTGTAAAAGAGGTTGATAATTAAAGCACTGTGAAGCAATAATAAAGTGCATAGATGGTTTAGTATTATATTACTTAAAAAGTAATTTTATAAATATATCACTATGGTGAATTGTCCTTTCTCAATCAAATGTGAGTATAATATATATATATATATATATATATATATATATATATATATATATATATATGATATATATATATATATGTCATATTATTATTACTATTTGCAGGCTCTGAGGAAGGTACTTGATATTGTACTGAAACGTCAGCATTTAGCTTTTTCACTACACGGAATATCCCGCAAATAGTAATAATAATATGACATCTTTTATCCGTGAAAACATTAGAATTAATATATATATATATTGTAACCCTTGGTTTATTTCATGTATAAACCAATTGTAAGAAAATGAACTATTTATAGGCAAAACAAATTTTTTATTAGTTTAAGAAAAGTTGAAAAGTTTTATTTGGAAAAATCAATAACTGTATAACTTAAATCTAACATATATAGAGATACAGTTTGTGTTTGTGTAAAATCTATCTAGTATTATTTAATGAAAGGGGATTGATTTTTTTATATACGCTATAATAGTTGAAAAATAGATATTTATATGTCTAAAATAAAGAGTCTTCATGAATTTTAACGTTTATTAATAAAAAGTTAGTAAAAATTGAAATTGAACTAGTTATAAGTAGCTTTAGTTTGACAGTTCTTTTCAAGAGAATAAGCTTAAAATTATAAGAAATTACAATAGATATTTTATTTGTAATTATAAGAAATTATAATGGATATTTTGTTTGTGATTATAAGAAATTATAGTGGATATTTTGTGCTCATGTGATCTGAACAAGCAGTTTTCTATTTAATGTTCTGCATATGTATGTGTGTGTGATACATATATATGGGTTTGATTTTTTTTTTTCTTTATAGAAATTTATATAGTGTTCTATATTATTTCATAATATAGTGTAAAAATAAATCTGTTTGATTTGTTGCTTGCAGATCCAAAATGTAAGTTTAAATAAAAAGTTATTTAGGTAACATTTATTTTGCAAAAATTGTCAAGCAATCTTATACAGTAATTTAATTGGGTTTATCATAACTCACCTAGACATGTGTTTGAGCCATATGGTAAAATTGGAACTGCAAGTAAGAAGCCAAAGTGATAGTTAACAAATGGTTTTTAAATGGTTGGTCTCTGAGAGGTTAATTAAAAGGTCAGAGAAAAGATCCCCCCCCCTTTTCTTATAAAAGGAGCCAAGTAGGGTGGGGGTGGCTAATTCAGAACTAACTTGCTAATTCAAAACTAGATTGCCAATTTTTATCTCTGAATGTTTTCTCTGACTTTTCAATTTTTTTTTCTCTCAGAGTTAACATGTTAAGAATTGTAAAGTTACAACTAAAATATGAATTTCTAATTCATATATAATAGATGTGTGTTTTCTTCCTCTAAAGTCAATTACTTATTACCAAATCAGCTCTTAAGAAAACACTCTATAGCCAGTACATTAATATTTGTTTGTGGTTTAGAAAAATTTATTTAAAAAGAGTGCATCAAACTTTTGTATAATGTTTAAAACCAATTAATATTTAATAATCAAAATCTACTTGTTTGACTGTATTTTAAATCTAAAATGGAAAAAAAAAGGAAGAGGAACCAACTAAATTCAAATCCAGGAAGAAATTCATCAAAATGGAAATGTAATCAGCAGAACTCTTTTAATTTTTTTTTTAAATTATCGGTGTAGCTACATTTTGATTAAAAGAACTATCTGTGCGTTTTTATATACATTTTGATTAAAAGAACTGTCTGAACGTTTATATATACATTTGATTAAAAGGACTATCTGTGCATCTATATAGCTATCTCCAAAATAATATGAACTGAATTGTAATTAACTGGTGGACAATAACATCAAGTCATCAAACTTGGCCTTGAAGGAAAGAGACAATCGTAATGTTTAATATTTATTCTTTATTTTGCTTTACTTATATAATATGTAGCATGTTTTATAGAAACTTTAATGATTATATTAATTAATTTTTTTTATGTTTTAAAAAATGTTTAAAGAAAAGAAAAATGATTTTGATCCCATTGAAGTAAAAAAAAAAGAAAGATTTAAAAATTATTGACATATAATAATGATGAAGTATAAATCTTTTGTATATTTTTTTTTTTAAAAAAAAAAGGAGATACAAAATATTTTTTATTATTAAAATTTTGTGCTTGATATTAGACGTATGAAGAGTGATTGGGTGATCATACGAAAAATCATTGATATGCTATAATGTTGATTCGATCTGTTATTAATATAAATGTTGGATGGGTGTTGCTGTGCTTGACTTTGTAAATTAAGATAATCATGGTTTTGATTCGAGATCTGGTTAGTCTTTGTCATTTATCTGGACTATAATCGATGTATGTGTGTGCATATGTAAAGCTATAAATGCTTGTTATTACTGAGGTAAAGTTATCTTACCACCTCATAGATAGGAAATAACTATCTCATAATTTATTTACTATGGCAGTAGGAGATGAGGACGAGTTCCCACTCCATTTATTTTTATTAAGGTAGGGAATTATTAATAGTGTTATTGTTTGAGTTGTGTAAAATGTTGTGCATGCCCATATAGAGTACGTATATAGACAAAGAGTTCTTCACACAATTCTAAGTCTTAGAGAAGACCTCTCTCTGGCTAAAGCAGGCATTTGAAGTTAGGAGTTGTTGTTGTTGTTTTTTAATTTCCCTTAGGGCAGGATAAAAGTTGCATTGACAGGATGAGGATTTCTGTCGGATACATGTATGTTGATGGAGGGGGTGACAGGGATTTTAATTTGGAAGCTTTATTCAGAAAATTGGTTAATTTAAATATGTATTCGTATTATCAGTATGATTCTTTAGTAGATCTCATATCATATCATATTTGAGTGTAATGATATTATATATGTGTGTTGTTTTTTTATTATTATTATTATTATTATTATTATTATTATTATTATTATTATTATTATTATTATTATTATTATTATTATTATTATTATTATTATTATAATAATAATAAAGATTCGTTATTGTTATGAAATTACATTGCGTCTTGTGTTTCAATGTTTCAAATATTTCCAGAATTTACATCCAGCACATATATTTAAAATTAATATTAGATCACATTTAAATTTAAATTATTCATTTTTAATATTGATTGATTCCATGATTGACTTACAGTATTCATTTTTATATTGATTATTTCCATATTCAATTCACATAATTCATTTTTACATAATTTATTTTCATAGTTAATTTGCATAATCTATTTTTATGATTTGTTTCCATATTTTACCTACATGGTTGATTTTCTTGATCGATTTCTATGATTAATGTCCATGTTTTACTTCCATAGTGTACTTTGGCAAAATGTAATAGATTTAAAATTATTAATTAAATTTGGGTAAACAGATTATATAAACTAAAATAAGAGGGGAGAAAATAGTTAATTTCGGTTTATTAAATTTAATCATTTGTTTCATTGCAATGTTATGAATATTGAGAGCATACATAAAACCCCTTTCCTATTCTCAGTGTTTAGTGTGATTACCACTAGTAAACTAGTATTAAAACTTAATTTAGCATATTTTGGGATCATATCCATTGCGATGTAATCGCTCATAAGTGCACCTTTTGGCAGATCTAGACCTTGAAAAATAGTTGTTAGATTATTAATCTAAGAGCTAGTTTGGAAGTCAAGTAGCATATTGTAATAAAATTGGAAATACTATTATTATAATGATGATCATAAATTGATAGTTGATTGAAAGATTAATATATGTGTTTAAAGAAATAGGATTAAGGGTTATCAGATTAGAGAACATAACACAGACATTCCATATTGTAATAAAATTGGAAATACTATTATTATAATGATGATCATAAATTGATAGTTGATTGAAAGATTAATATGTGTGTTTAAAGAAAATAGGATTAAGGGTTATCAGATTAGAGAACATAACACAGACATTCCGTGTTATATAATTGTAGCTATTGAAAGTGATAGATGCTGAGAACGAAAAATAAAGTAGTGGAATTAAATGGGAATGATTTATTTATAATATTTTTATCCTATATTAAATTAAATAAGAATTTTATGTTATAAGCATAAATTATGAGTTCTCTGCATTTATTACTGATTTATTTCCAGTCACGTATAAATTAGAAATGTATATAACATTTTCCGTAGTTACCACTCGAGATCAGATATTTATATTAAAGTTGTGGAAAAAAGTTGTCACATTATTATTCATTTAGTAATAAATTTTATCATGAAATATTTGCATAATTGATGCTAGGTTTGAAACTAAGACCACAATAAATTGAATGGTTTTATCAACATTACATTTTTTTTGAGAAGCAATATAATTACTTTCTCCATTATCTATTATAGTCATAAGCATGGATGATGATGATGATCTCTGGTAGGCATTACGATTTATAGTTGCAATTTGGCGCCAAGGTATACTTAGTCTTACTAACCATCCTTGTTTGATCCTTAGATTAATATTAGATTCAATCGACTAGCTACTTGAAATAAATGAAATGAAATAAAATTAAGGTTAAACATATAGAAAGTGAAGTTGGCACAAGTAAAGTGAAGTTAATAAATAAATGAGAGAATGTTGAGGTTACATAAGTTAAAAGATTGGCTGAGCTAAAGTTGAGGTTACAATATATATATATGTCATATTATTATTACTATTTGCGGGATATTCCGTGTAGTGAAATATCCCGCAAATAGTAATAATAATATGACATCTTTTATCCGTGAAAACATTAGAATTAATATATATATATATATATAAGTTGAAATATCTGACTTAAAAAGTAGAAGTATACTACAAATTGAAGTAAAACTAGCAACATGTGAGGAGACAATCAAGAATTATCTGATTATAGTCTAGCTCTGACATTCATACACACACTAATCACCATCGTCACTGCACAATGAAACTAATTTCTGCATATAAATATATAATTTAAGAAAATTTTAATTTATTGACAAATTTACAATTACTAACAATCTTAATACACAAATTCCATATGAATTAAAATTTATCATCATCACTATTTTTAAATATAATTTTTACTATAATAATTATCACCATACAGATATTATGTTTTTAAAGATTTTACAATAGTAAATACATTCATCCAATTTTAAAGCCATTGTAAGCTTGAATAATCAATGGACACTAGATGATGTACTTTACACACTAATTTCTGGCTTTTTCTTTCACCAGTAAGGCTAGGATTCAAAGTTAGAACTACTCCTTCAGAAAATGTTCTGAAATAAAAAGATTTTGAATCTAGGATAACTTGCTTCCATAGTTATATAGATTGAAAAACTTACTTCTATAGTTACATTGATTTGATAAAAGAGCAAAGTTATATTTTAAAAACATTAGTTTATGACAACTGTACCATCTACCCTTTGATTAGGACATTTAATACCACCACATCACATAACTTCTTCATATGCTTATTTTTATGCTTATAGGAGCAGAAAGTTATGTTATACTACCTTTACAGTAGTTATCATATTAATATTTTATCATTCATAAATTCTTTTATTAATTTTGATCTAAATATGTTGTATAACTTTTGAATAATAATCAACAGGTAGGAAAAATAATGATGCAATCTGTTAAAATGTCAGAAATACTAATTTCTAAAACACTTTTTTTTACTTATAATTATTCTTTTATATATGAACCTAAGACTAAGTCTATAATTAATCTTTATCTAGCTTTTATAAGACAATCATAGTTTATTTAACTTGCCTAAATGTGGTTTCTTCTTTTTTAAACTATTTTTCTAGTTTGTAGGAGATAGTAATATCAATTTACTGTGACCAAAAATCTTATTGTTCTAAATCATAGCTTATTTTACAATACAGTCATAGCATGCCTGCTAATATAGCATTACTTCTCTAATTACTTTTCTTACTTTTTACAATGCTAATCTCCACTAAAACTTGCAGTTTGACAAATGTACTACTTATTATTAGCACTGAACTTTTCTTACATGGCTGTAGTCAATGACTCAAACGAGAGTTTATTTTAAAGCATTATTTTCATTGATTTGTACAAAAGATTCATATTTCTTAACTTAATAAATAAATAATATCTAAATAGATTATTTAATGACAAATATAATAGTATTGAAGTTATAGGTTGGAATATTTTTATCATCTAGTTCAGTGGTCAGCAACCAGTAGTCTGCAACATAATTTTAATGGTTGGCAAAAAAATTCAGATATTATTTAAATTCACTAAGCTCATTTAATAAAATTTTTAAATAAAAAATAATTTTTGTTTAAGCTGTATTCATTATATGTAAAATAGAACAAGAACATTATATTGCTAATTGATTTGTTACAAAATACTACTGTAACTTGCAAAACATCTACCTCAAAAGCGTTTAATTAACCCCTACTCAATCAGTAACATAAAAAAGGTAACAAAAAAAAATACAGAATTCTGTACAATTGATTAGGCATCAAATTTGACTATGGCAGACCCTTGTGGTAAAATTATATATATATCATATTCAATGCTCGTATTAATTTGTACCTTTAAAAATTATATTAGTGGTCCACAATATCTAAAAGGTTGCCGACTACTGATCAAGTTAAATTATACTTTTCTAAGTATATTTAACTGATAGAGTAGAACATTTGCTGAAGAGAAGAAGTAATACTACTTGAAAGTATTCCTTACTAATTTCTGTGTTAATATTAACAAATAATTGAAAGTATTTTTAAAAGTGTTAATAATCAACTCTAAACAATTAGCAGCCAATGCAAATTTTATATACTTATTTATGTAAGTCTTTCCTAATTTCTCCATTTTTAAGGGCATAATTAATGAATGATCCCATAAGTGAATCTAAGGTGATAATATATAATGTTTAAAAATTAAAATATTAATATTATTTACTTTATTACTTTTATAATGCTTTTTACAACCCACTATTGATGGTTTTTTATTGCTCCAGTAATCTTCTTCAGAACTATAACAAACACAATACAAATATAAAAATACAGTCAAGTGTTGTTAGCCGAGAGGTCATTGCAGCCGCCTTGCAAGCAAGTAGTTGTTTGCAGACGGTTGTGGGTTCGCCTCCCAGCCGATGCTATGACATATGAAAAAAATATATATAAAAATACAAGAACATATAAATATATGGATTTGACAATGCATTAAGAAAGATAATGTTTAAAAATTACTAGGTAACCTTGCAATTAAACTAATAAAAAAAATTAAGAGATCCAGAGTTAAAAATATAAAATTTGTATTGATTACTGTCTTTGACAGAATAGCTTAAATAATTTGATCATCACTTTAAATTCAGTATTTATTTGTCAGTGATTGCATATATTAGGCAAGAAAAATTTGAAGAAGAGAAAATATCACTCGAAATGTTGTGTTATATACCAATCTGTTGTTTTACTAACAGCAGAATATATGTGTAAAAGTATAAATAAAATAAAAACATTTTAACAATTAAATTAAAGAAACAAAATAATCCAACATATAATTACAAGAAACACTCACGCTGTCAGTATTTGCGAATAATTTTGCCTATAAAAATTTGATTGATTAAAAATACTGATGCTAAAAACAAAGTCAGAAATATTTAATCTAACAAATGAAAAAGACGCAATTAGCAAATGTCCAAAGTTGATTCACTGAAAGCTGTTCTGTAATGTATCATTTAGACCTGTTAATTACTTACTATAAAATCCAAATAGGTGAAAAACCAACTACTAAAATTTTTAAAAATCATAGAAAATATATTTTATGTGAGTTCATTAAATTGACAACTAAAATGATATAAAAATGAGAATTGTTAAAAATTTTATCAGATGAACACATAAGGAAAGAAAATATCATGAGATAAGCAAATTTATATTATTTTAAAATTATAATTTTTCATTTTATTGTTTTCAATACTTTTTTATGGTTGTTTTCCTCTCCAATTAATTCTTGTTTGTTTACGATAAATAATTTTTAAATTGTAATATTTTCTGCTTGTTTATCAAAAAACATTCCAGTTTTCACGAATATAGAAAAATAATCAAATAAGAATCAAATATTAATTTTTATAGTTTAATAATTTTAAATGTATATAAGAAAGTAAAAATATATATATACTTTTAAAAGTTATCTCCTTTTTAAAATCGTTATCTTTGCGTGTATGCACTACACAGAAAAGCAAATATTATATATATAGCATATGCATGTTAAGTTCTCCTCTTAAAGACAGATTATGGTAACTAGGCAGGTGATAGCAACACTGTTAGTCTGTCACTATTGCTTCCTGAGTCTTTCTGGATTATTGATTTTGATAGATTACGAATAATTTATCATTAAACTTCTTCCCTCCATCATCATAAAACTCCAATGACTTTAGAACAGATATTGATGCAAACTTAAATAAATATTAAATGTAATTATCTATATTTATTTTAATATAAATTATATATGTATATACAATAGTTCTGATGTTATGATAATTTAATAGTATATTTATAAAAAGTGAAAGAATTTTAAACTACTTTAATACTGTATGGAGAGTTTTGCTCTGTTTATCAACAATTAATGTGCTAGTATAGGAAATGTGATCATGTGATATTTTGTAAGTTATTATGGAAACAAAAAATGTATATGTGTCATAAAAGTGAAATTAAATATAAATATATTTATAACATTTTACTCTCATGTAAGGTTTTAAAATGGCATACAATTTACACTTTGAAAAGATTTATACTTACAAACCCAAATCTGGACAAAAAAAATAAAACTGTACAAAGTTGATTTCATATTTGGATTCAGCAACAAAAACTATACTTGAAATACATGTCAAAACATTAGGAGAATATTTCTGATGAATTGTAAAAGTATGCCTGATGTATTTTAAATGATTTTATGAATTCTATTACTTTTACAAAAAGCAGATAACTGTAAATTATGTTTCTGTTATATTTTGTTTCTTTTAGGAATTTAAATAAGTATTATTAGTTGTATTCACTCCCTTAATTTCTTTTTTCAGTTTCTTAAAAGATCTATTATCATCATGATCTTGATTAAATCTTAAGTAATCAAATTATTTCTTGCTCAGAAGTTCTTAAGATCTTTGAATATAGAAGTGACAGAGCTGGACCACAATCTATGGAACTTGAGCTCCAGGAACTGACATTATAACAAACCATTCAGGGCATCATTATCTTTATGGCAGTGAAAAATTATAATAGTAATATTATATTAACCAATGCAGTTCAATTCAATGGGAGGTGTGCCAAGTATGAGGGATAGCAGAATTAGCCATTTTAACTTACCTATGTTAAAATGATAAACAAACCTGTAATATGATTCTTAATAAATTTCCAGTGCTTCAAATCACTTGTTTACAAGTCATTCCCTTAATCCATGTTATACTATAATACAGTTATGACTATAGAACTATCACAGAGTTTGAGCTAAAATAATCACACTATTTATATATTAAAGATTTTAATCAACGTGTAAATGGTTTTATTGTTGCTAATTTACATACTGATTAAAATCATTAGTATTACATCTAAATTATTATTTGAAATGGTAAACTGACTTGATTGATTAAAAAAAACAAACAAAGATCACAGCTAATTTGAAACTTTGTCTTTTCAGGTAACAATGTGCAATTTATTTACAATAAAACAAACAGAACGTTAGAAGAAAATTTTCATTTATCTGACAAAATAGATTGATAGTGATATACAAACAACTAGGCATATTCACAGATTTATTTTAAAAAATGATTCATTAGAATCTATTCTATGTACACACACATTACTTAAGATACAAATTATCCATTAAGAATATAAGCTATTAATCTTAAATTCCTTAAATTTGTGTAAAAAGTAAATTACTACTATTACAATAATATAGAAAGGAAAAAACGTTTTTAGGAACAAGAATGATTTTAACAACTAAAATACATTAAAATCATTTTTATAAGTACAAATGTTTCCCCCCAATCTATTTCATTTACTGTAATAGTAGTAACTTAATTACCATATATATATGTGTGTGTGTATTCATAACTATCCGTCAATGTAAAAACTCCAAACCATCTCCTCTCATTATATGGGTATTTTGCAAACAATCTTCACTTATCAAGTGAACTGGAAACATGAAATATTGGATTTCTCACCCTTATTGATAGTTCAATATGTATATCATACAACATATCTGAATTTAAAGTTTAAATTTATTTGCAATCACCCATATCTATCTATTATGTTTAACTTTTTATATAATGTCATCACAAATCTTGTACAAATTTAGGAGATATTTTTATCAATATTATGTCATCTTAGAAGATAGTCATTAACGCATATAGTAAAACACCCTTATATTGTAATAACTAGACGTTTTGAAGTCGAATATAATTAATAAATCTATTTTTACTATTTAAATGTGATCTCATTTCTCCATATACAATAAAAAATATATAACATTAAATATTAGCAAAAAAACAAATGTATATTAAAATTCTCTTATGATCATGGTTTTGTCTATTAATAAATAAATGTTCTCAAGTGAAAATCAACTAAATACACACTCATATATATATAACGAAAATAATCATAATAATGAGAGAATTTTAATAAATTTGTTATTGTGCTAGTATTTAATGTTATATGATTTTCTATTTTATTTATTATTACTAGTATAACATTGGGCAATATTTAATTATTAATTAATAACAAGTGCTCTTGATTGCTGTGTTAAACACCGGTTTTCAGTAATAAAATGACCATCTTTTACTGCATTTTTTGATCTTTTATAGAAAGTTAAATAGAACTATATCAGCTAGACTTTAAATTAGCCTAAATATTTAATTAATACACTGTACAGGCTTACACACACCTGCACATATATAATGCAATATATAAGGGATTCGAACTCAGACTTTACACAACCCTCAACTCTCCATGTCATCTTATATTGCTGACCCACCTGATCATATTTAATGTCAACAGATTTTGAAATAACTGATATTTAAGTTTATAGAACAGAGCAATGACATATTTTAAAACTCTGTACACAGACAAATATGTAATAACAAATAGTACTTAAACGGAAAATTTATAAAATCAAATGATAATTTCTAAATATTATCAATTAATAATTGAACTTTTTTCTACCTGCTATCTTCAATAAATCATATAGTTATCATACATAGACTATATATGCAAATGATTTTGAAATAAAATAGTAAACATCAAGAAGTAACTATCCTATTGTGCTTGCACCATTAAACTACATTTAGTACTTTGTCATGTTGCTTTGTTCTTCTTGGTCTTATTTTTTCCCAAAATAAAAATATGAATAATTAAAACCACACATGTTCCCATTATTAAAACAGTGATAATTTTTTCTTCACACAATAGCATCACTTAGTGTAAGCTCTAGTAATCAATAGCTGCTGTGTGATATTTCAGTCGTTACATTATTATATCTGAAAACAATCAGATTTCCATTTACTGAACAAAAGTAAATGATTAATTATAATGGCTAGAGACTAGCTACCTAACATTTCTAAATTTACTTGAAAATTCTTTAATACTTAAAATCATTATATAGGAAAATTGCTAATAATGTAAAATTGCATGGGTATCAAATATTTTATTCACTTTTACAAGCACAATTCTATAATTACTATTCTGTATGCAGTGGGTTTAATATTATAATACTTGTTTGTGTCTAACTATCAAATTAATATGAAAATGATGTCAGTCATGATTAAATATATATTACTCTGTTGAGAATGATATGTCATATCTTGCTAATACATCTACCATAATTTTTGAAACATTTGGTTATGTAAGCAGAAAGTTATTCCTCTAGTTTTTGTCATCCATATTACCATTTATGATACAATTATCTGTGTCAGTGTAATAAAATCATGTTATAGTACTTAATTATTATTTTGTAAAAATTATGTCATTTTTAGTCATTCACATAAGATGTTTGACAATTCTGATGAACTGTGGCTAAATAACTTATACTGATTCCAGAACAATTGAATTTTAACCTATGAAAGATATAATGTTTGAATAATAATGGCTTTTATAATTTTTTAAATTATATGCATAAAAAGTAAAATTAAATATTTATTATTAAAACTTTCTAAAAAGTGTTAAAATGAGATATGAGAAACATTCTAATTTGCTTATGATAATTTCAGATGGAATGAAGTAGATAGGTAAAAAAACAACCCCAATTTACATAATTTTTTTAAAAAAAAGATAAAAATTTGTTTCTGCTGAAAATTTTTTGCTAATTAGAAATTTTAAAAAATTTATAATGGAACATAATGAATTGATAATCATCAGGAAGTGAATAATGGTGAAGAAAATATAAAAGAATATTGGAGAGTGATTCAATTTACAACAAAAACACTGCTACAAATCAAAAATGGATAAACTTCAAATCATAGCCATTATTTATTGAACAATGAAAAAACAAAATGATTTATTGTTCAGAAGTTTATAAAAAAATATGAGCACCAGAAGTGAGAGAGTTGGGCTAAAATCCATGGATCTTGAACTCTAGAACCACTAAACTAATATTGTGCTAAACCACAAAGGATATTTTGGTCATCGAAAAACCATAAATAAATAACTATATAATACATATGGATACCTGTAAAAATCTAAATACAACAAATAAAAAATAAACATATAATAAATAATATAAGTAAAGAAACTAAAACAAATAAATAATAAAATTAAAATAAATTTTAAAAATATATTTATTCTTGTATAAAAAGATTTACATTCACAAATTAAAAAAAAAAATGATGAGAATAATACAAACAGAACAACAAATTACTCTTTCTCTTTGAAAAAGAGAATTTTGCTGAAAAAATGTAAAACAAAAAAAAAATGGATCACTTACAGTTACAACAAAATAAAAAATGATTATTATATATTTTATAATCATGAAAATAATTATGAAATATTATGCATACTGTTATCATAAAAATAATCATGAATTGTTTACAGTATCATCTTAAAAATAAGTACTATAGTGTGTTAGTAATATTTAAATAGATAATCAAGTGAACTATTTCAAAACATGTTACAGAATGATTTTTATTAAAAGCTGAATTAAAAAAAGAAGGCATTGTGCTGGAAATGATTATCCCAGAAGATTAAATGAAATTTGATGAAAAGTAAATATGTTAGCTCACTTTTGAATCATATTTATAATTAAATTGTTTGAAAGAAAACAACAATAAATGTTGAAGTGATTAAAGTGGAAATATACTTATGCAATATTAAATACGTTAATAAATATTTGTTAGCCATAAGGATTTTTTAAGAGCTACATAATTTATAAATTTTAAATTGTAAAAATGTATAAAATGTAATGGTGCAAGAGCTTATAATGAAACTCTAACATTGAGATGCTAAAATAAATTCAAATAAAATAGCCAATGGTGAATTATCATCAATGCTTAAAAAAATAATTCAATAATTCATCAATTGGGAGATTAATCATGTGACATCAAGCAATGAAAATGAGAAAGTTGAGATTCAATTCAGATGTACTTAATTCTTTAACTAATTATTCTCCCACCACAATAAATTATGTTGTGCACAACTGATGACAATCAAGTGATATTTCTTGGTTATAATGTTCCATTGTTTTGTTATCCTTTCTGTCATATTTAACATCACCATCTATATATGCGTATATTATTGTCTTCTTACATGGACAAAATATAAAAACCACATTTAATACAATATTAGTGCAGTTTGGAGATAATGTACCTTTTTTGAAGGCAAACAACATTATACAATAATTCATGATAGAAAATATGCACTTCAGATTTAATTATGTATGCTCCAAAATTTATTCAACTGAACATTATTAGACTTTCTGTTCGTTACTGAATCTGCCATTATTAATGAATTACTTTTTTTAATGAATAAAAAAAAATGAAAATGTATTATAATAGTGAACATATAATAATTTTATTTTTCTACGATAAAATTGAACATATAATAATTTCAAACAAATTAATAAAGATACAGATACTATTTTGTTTGTTTTGTTATTTTGTTGTTGTTTTTACTTGTTATTTTTTTTAAAATAAATGTTTATCAAGTATTCGATTTCTTTTCTCAGTATGTTTTGGAATTAAAAATTAATTGTTATTAACAAAATTGTATGAATCCTCCTGAAGTATTCATTATAATATATAAATAACAATAAGAGCAGGGAAGTCTTTTAATTACTAGCACTATGGACAATTCAAAAATTAGAATCGGGCTACTAGATTTATTAAAAATATATAAGTATACAAGTTTTATTCTTACTTAAAACACTTTGTTTTCATTGAAACAAAAATTCATAGAGATTAATAATCCGAAATCAATAAAAACTATGAAAATTCTGTATATTGATGGATAGCAAATATAGTTTTAAAATTTAATTAGGTCAGATGAGTGTTTTATTTCACTTCACAGTCAATATTGATGTACAAGAAATTTGCACTTTTTTGCTTTAAAGAAATTAACAAAGTCGGGGTACTGATGTTGATAAAATTTATTTTACGACTAAGAAACCTATCAAAATCATCAAGAATGTAATCAATTGAGAGTGCTCCAGGTTGTTTAATACTAAAGCACACAGACTTATAGGACATATATATATAGCTTTAAAAAAGTATTTTACTTGCAATAAAATTATAAAAATATTTTTTTAAAAGACTTATCATGTTCTTTTATTTATTAACTCTTAGTATTTTTTTGTTTTTACCTATGCAATAAGCTGTATTGTAAACTCATTTTTTTAATTTTCCCAATCAATATTAATCACTTAAACGTATCCAATATAAATCTAAATGTTTTGATGGATGTGTTATTCTCTGCTATTGTAATAAATACTAGGATATTTGACAAATGGTGTGATGCAGTGATAGAATGGCATTCGCTAAGCTCAAGATCCATGAATTGTAACACAGATCCATTGCTACTGATGCTTGAACTTCTTATAAACGCTAAGCAATAAAATCATTCAATGAATTTTTTTAATAATCTACGATTAAAAAGTTTTCCCATTTATAAAAATAACTGTTAATATATTAATCTACATTGTACATCATTCAATTTTTATTTGATAATAATGCTAAATAGTTATTCATTCACCAACCAAAACTGCATGATGTGGGTCAAAACTAATGACTTAAATTAAATCCTCGTCTTAATTCCCATCTGACACAATGAGAAAAGCCAAGAGCAGCTTCAACTCTAGTGCTATCATTTGTAAGCTTGGCAGATAAAAAAAAAACTTGAAGCTACTTTCTAGGTTCAAGGCTACATTTTTTCCAACTTTAAATTTCCAGCCTCTTTGATTAAAAGCAAAAGCTAGAAACTGTTCTGAGGATGGGATTTTAAATATATCTAGTGATCACTGATTCCTTAAACTCATAGAAAATGGCACTACCATAAAAAACAAAACAATAATTAGATAAAAATACTTTTAAAAAAAAAATGTAAAAGTCATTCAGTCAATAGTCAGATTTCAAATATTCAAAAAGACAAATTGTTGTTAAAACTAATTTTCAATAAATATCATTTGATGGTCAGTCTTTATCATTTTCTTACCTTTTTCATCTGATTTTTTTGATCTCAAAAGAAATAACATTATTTTATTGCATCTACCATTTATCATTCATAATCCTTGCACAATATTTTCCTATATAAATATATATTTTTTTAAATTTGAAATGACACACAGTACTTTTTAATTCTCTCCTTTTCTTTGAATTATGTAAATACTTAGAAACCCTATTACATAGAGTCTATTCACTTTAAAATTTTAATTCATGAAAAGCACTTCTGCACATATTCACACCCATTACTTTCATCTGTTGTTTTACATGAAATTTGAAACAACATAAGGTGACTTTTAAATTCTAACCTTTATTTAAAATAAGTGAAAACTTAAAAACACCTATTTCTTTAATTTAGATTCCATTCCTGTTACTGTTTTGTTTCTATCACAGGAAAGTATTTATTTTACAAAATAAAATAAGGAAAAGGAAAATATGATGAAATAGAAGGTATATTAAACTTTTCCAATATTCATAAAATGGTGATGAAAATGTTAAAAAAACCCAGACAATTTATTATTTCATTTGATTTAATATTTTATTCTTTCATTTTGTACATCTCCATATTTTTTTTTTATATATTTATATTTTTTATTATATATATATATATATATATATATATATATATATATATATATATATATATATATATATATATATATATATATTGTAACGGATTGCAATATATACTATCAACAGTCCTTTAAGAATAAGCTATATATTTAGGTTATATACTCATCCATTCCTCTAAAGATCTGACAGATACTGGCAGCCAAAAGAATGATTAGCATATCACAATTTTGAGATAGATAAAAGAACCTACTCACTGCTCTTAAAGTATACAAAGTTTCATGATCACTTAGATGATCATCACATTTCAGTCACTCTAAGCTACTACAACCCATTATAGTTTTCTGCAAACACTATTGCACTGCGCTGCTTACATCCAAGTCTTCAGGGCTATTATTTATAAAATATTGCTTGCTCATCTTTGGGAGTCTTAAAGGCAAATATTATACATATATAAAAATAACTATACCTTACTCTCTCTGAAGTCTTAGAGGTAAAATCATGGCAGGACTACTGTTAACTACTTCATGATAAATAGTAACTAACATTACAATTTGGGTTGGAGCAGTGAATGAGATCACTCAATCACAAGTGACATGAATACATCACATCCTCAAGGCAATGACAAAAATTCCCCCATCCAACATCAATACTTGCAACAAATCTAACCAAACTTCAACAATCAAATATCCAATCCAACCTTTAAAATTATGGACTTTCTACAAAACAAATTTTCCAATTATGGATAAAATTATGAAACGGACTGCATATCATATATGATCTCAAATGAAAATAAACATATGTAACAGACCGAATTATATTTGATGTCTGAAAATCATTGATTCAATGCCACACAAATGGGCTCACCAAAAATGTAATGGACCGATGAATAAACAAACATATAGCCGACCGCATTGTGATATCAAAATGCAATGGGATATAAATAAATGCTGAAAAATTATAATGGAAAATTCCTGATCCATCATCAACACTTGCAGTAGAACCAACCATTTACCTAAATCCATCCCATTACATTTACCGAAACAATAATCCAGCCATCCACAAAAAAAAAAAAAAAAAACCTGGAAAGATCCAATAACACTACAACCAAGAGGAATCTTTACTATCATTCAACCCCCATTCATTTGGCAATATGCTCCAGATCCACCCAATTTCATGTCAATCCATTAGATTCCCCAGAATTCAAACTCAGTCGTAATTTAAGTACTTACTCTGTTCAGGTATACACTATAAGAATATATCTAGCCAATGTGGGCAATGACTTGATGTTGTAGCTTATATAATACACTTATTGGATACATATTATATATATATATATATATATTTAATATCAAGAGGTACGTGAATTCAATGATGTATTCTCAACAAATCATAGATAATCCTTGATATAAAATCAATTAAAATCAACAAATTTATTTTATGTTAACATAGCATATGTAAATATATAAATATCATTGTTACACTTCCACTAAATCTCATTAAAATAATAACACACAAAAAAAAATACATAAAATAATAATATCATTAACTATAAGTCATTCTTGGTATACATGCCATCATATTAAAAAAATAATAATTTATAATCTTTCATACCAATCTAAACAAGTGACATTGTTTATTTATTTATTTATTTATTTAAAAAAAAAAAGGTATCATCATATCAATATACCATTTTTTTATTTTATAAATATAATTGAATCAATGAGTTCGTATGTGGCTATTATAAATCATGAGAACTGGAATTGCCATCAATTGATTTTATAAGTAATTGTTAGTATGTGTCTTGTTAATAAAGGATAATATAGATTTTATTAGTAATTAATTTTGTTATTATGTTATGTTGTTAGTGAGTCAAAAATAAGTCTTACCTTTATTTATATTCATCTCATCAGAGTCTAGTCCTTCTTTTTTTTTAACAGAACCATTTATATATTTTTTTTTATTTCAAAAAATATATTTTATATTACGAAATGAATACATCTAAATTCTTTAGTACTTCCAGCTCAAAAATCCAATGTGGAAGTAAAAAAATAAATAAAATAAATACATAAATGAAGAAGAGAAAACCTTAAAAAAATTATAGCATCAGTATGTTAACCATAATGAACAAACAGCTACATATCACCATAAAATTCTGACTGATTTAATAAACCTCTTGATCAAACATGAGCATCTTCTTTAAATGGAAATTCATGGTAGATTGAGAATTTTCAGCATCTTTTATTCACTTCATTATCCAAAAGTAGTGTCTTCCACGATCTATCCAATTACCACAAGTTGACCAAGTAGTTTGGATAATCTTTGATTTAGCCACATTCACCACTGATTCATAGAATTTCACATATTTGGTTGCCATCTTATATATATGTGATGGTGAGAATTCACACCTATGGATTGTGTTCATCAACTTCTTCAAAACCCATCTGAGTTGCCTTGACCTTTACAATGATTTTTTTTAGCACACCTGCATCATTTTTATTTTATATATATCCATAAAATTCTTTTCTTATATCAGCATTAGAAATGTTATAGCTATATACCAAAATATGAAACACTATTAAAGTCAGTTTTTTTTTTCTTTTGATGATAAACGTTATTAAATTTATAACTTCCAACAATTCTAGACTTATTAAATGCTTGATTACGTAACTGAATATTTTATCATATTTTTTATAGCAAATAGTTCAATAGAATTATCAATAACAAAAAGAAAAAATATATTGGTTCCTTTTATGCTTTAATCAACTGGGTATAATTTGTTTATTTTTAAATTTTCATAGTTTATAAAGTTCAATTAACAATGGATATATAGTGATATTCTTTCGTATCAGTTTTTTTTTTTTTTACACATATATATCAAATCAAAACTTACAGTTTTGCCTCTTTATTGTCCAATAATTCTTTCTTTCCAAATGCTGAAAAACATTTTGCCAAAATACAATTTTAAATTAACTGTCTTGCCATCCTTAGCGAATAAATAAACAAAAATCTCACGTATAATCTTCTCGATACATATTTTTAAACTTTCCAGCCATTAAAAGAACAACAACAACCAAAAAAAAAATAGCTATTTGTTATTGTTGTTATGGTTACATTGTAATCATCAGGTTTCCTCTCCCCATTCCCATTTTACAATACTAGATTATAAAATAAGTTTTATTTTTTTATAAAACTTTCTCAATTGTTCTGTCAAATTTGTTATTTTAAAATATTAATAAAATTAAATTTAATAATAAATTTACGATTTTGTTTTAAGCATTTCCAGTTCATTAATAATATAATTTTGATTCATACTGTTATATATTATTGAATTCGTGAATTCAATAGATGTATTACTCTTATAAATTAACACATCCATGTATATATTTATGTTTAATGCTTATTTTGATAAGGATAGGTATAAGAATTATAGCGATCCTTACAATTCCCCCAATCCAAAAAGATTAAAAGTTTAATCCTTTTAAACTTTTGACATTTACTAGAATAAAAAAAAATTATATTCAATGTTCCATCACCATAGTTATTTTCTTCTTCATATAATAAAATATTATCTATAATTATCTATCTCTTTCTTCCTGTCAGGTGGTTTGCTAAATTACCATTTTATGTCTGTACTAGATTTGACCTCTTTTAATCCTCATATTCAGTAATTCATTTTACTTTCTCTATTTAATTTCTACTTAAATAGTACTGTCTATCCTATAATTGTATTATGATGGATTGAAACAGAATCTGACCGGTTCCATACTCCTATTTAGGCAGCATAAAAACTTGTCTCGTCGGCTTGCTCAAGTATGTAGTCGGACGTACTCTCACCACAAAATGCCTTTTCCATTTTCACTAGTTTCGATGTTATCTCCTTTCAAACAACATATAAATGGTAATTATGAGTGCCCTCAAAAAATCCACGTTCCACTCCTTTCATACCCAACCTGCATTGATTTCCTCTATATTTCTTTCCTAACTAGAAACATGTTTTCAGACTTTGATATTCAACCAAAATGCA